>BDMB01000147.1:133380-285954 GCA_016859785.1 Macrotyloma uniflorum
TCTTGATGCTAATTGGTAAAATTTTCTATCCAAATAATCCATTTCTGGTCTCATATGTACAAAATAAATTTTGTATGGATGCAAAGTAAAATAAGGTAGTGTTTATGAATAATACAGAAATTTTGTTTTGGACTTAGATTTTGAAAAAAAGCATAGGTGGTTTACATTCAGGTGTAGGATAGAAAATAAAAATTAAGGAAAATCACTAATCTGGGATTATAAATGATGGGATACAACTTCTTTTCCTCAATGATGCTCTTAATAACACTAGAAGTTAAAAAGAAGACTCATATATCGAATTCTTCCTAAGGAAAGAAAAAATAAAAGAACTTCAAAGATTAGGAAAAATTAGAGAGTACAAAATAAAAATAGAAGGTAGGAATTGTGTAGAGTATACCTTGGATCAAGTTAGATGATAGGAATCTAGAGAAAACGAAGGAAATGAGAAAAAAAAAAAAACCTTCTTACTGTGTTGGTGTGGCTTAAGTTCTATGAATTAGATGAGAGAGAAGTAAGGAAGTGATATCCTTGGTTTAATTATATAAGAATTGTTAGCTTTTTGGATAAGTTTCCTTTAAGTAATTTTTTTTAATATTTTCCTTTTTTTTATTATGTGTGGCCATAAGTTTTTAAGAGGGCAAAGAGTAGGTGAGAAAAAATTCTAACCTTAAATGTGCAAGGCGGTCGTAGGATAGATGAAAAAATAGGAGAATAGAAGTTTTTAAGTTGATTTTAATAGCTTGTAAGACAAGCTTAGTAAAACAAATTTAATAAGCTTAGTAAAACAAATTTAATAGATTCATGTTTGCTCCTAAAATCACAAGTGTATGGATTGGAATGGAAGTGAGAAAAGAGAAGATAAAGTGAAGAGAAGTAGTAATCAATTCTCAAGTTTCTAAGACTATCCATATTAAAATATGAGTTTTGGTCACATCATAAATAATAATGAATTAGTATTTATTTTTCTTATGTTGTATGAAATATGGAACCTAAAATGATTTTGGTTGTTGTTTGTATAATATACAGAATGTTAAAATACTTCTTATAAAATTTCCCGTATTAGTTTGGTATATATAAAATTTAAACATGTTATTTTAGTTCAAATTTTTAATGGATTTAAACATACATCTACATGAAAAACAAAAATTTGATGGGAAAAATTAAGTACTATTCTAGATGGTAAAATATATTTTTATATTTTGGAAAAAAAATATTTTTAATTTTGATAAAATGGAAAATATGTTAAAATAGTTCATATCGTGTTAGTTTAAAAATTTAATAGATTGAATGAATGTCTACGTGATAAATGGAAGTATTATAACAAATATCATTATTATCTACAGATGAAATCAGTATGAAATAAATAATATCCGTAGGTAACGGTTTTCCTACGACTCAAAATCTGTAGGTAAAATTATCATAGTTAATTTTTCAAACAGATGAAGCCGTAGGTAATTTACCTACGGATTATTCAATAGATCCGTAGGTAAATTACCTACTAAATTAACCGTATGTAAATTACCTACATGTACATCACGGCTAATTAATAACCTTTGTTTCGCAATATTCTCAACCCTCTACAACAGTTAATAATAGATTTGAGGCAAGAATGCACCACCTATATAACGAAAAGAATGCAGCTGATATAGGGGCTAATTAACACATGTTTAATTCATATTTAATTATTTTAAATTATTTTTTAATTTAGTCCAAATTTAAATTTATATTTATTCAATTATTTAATTTGAAAACTATTAACATTTGCTAATTTAAAAAAAAAAAAAAAAATTCAGAAACAGTTAGGAAGGAAATTTGTAACCTGAATCTCCGGTGGCAAAGCGGACTTCAACCTCTATTGAACGAAACACAGGGACAATGGCAAAAAGTAAGAACAAACGAAACACAGGGGCAAAGTAAGAACAGACGAAACACAGGGCAAAGTAATAGACAAAACACAGGGCAAAGTAACAGACGAAACACAGGAGCAAAGTAAGAACAGACGAAACACAAGGGCAAAGTAAGAACAGACGAAACGAAACACAAGGACAAAGTAAGAACAGACGAAACACAGGGCAAAGTAAGAACAAACGAAACACAGGGCAAAGTAAGAACAAACGAAACACAGTTAGGGCAAAAATTTGTAACCTAAATACTCTAGTGGCAAACCAGACTAAATAGACGACGGTGTAAGGCAGGATGTTTGGAATGTTTGGAACCTGAGATACCGATGATAAATCGGAAAGAGAGAAAATAGAGAGCAAAAGGGCGGGAGGACTAAATAAAGAACATAAAACAAAGCGGCGGGAGAGACTATTGTATAGGGAAGGAAACTTAGGGTTTTAATAACAAATATTTTTTTATTTTTTAAATATAAATAATATTAATAAATAATAATATAAATAATAATATTAATATTAATATTAAGAATAATATAATATTATTATTATTATTATTAATATTAATATTAAATAATTTATTGTAAAAAAATAAAAATTATAAATATAATAAGAATAAAAATATTTATATTATAATTATGTACGGTTTTATTTTGTACGTAAAATCAGTAAATAATATTATAATTACCTACTGATTTATTCTGTATATAAAATCAGTAAATAATATTATAATTACCTACCGATTTTTATCTGTATATAAAATTTCGTACATAATTGAGTGTGACGTAAAAAGTGTCCATTGTGTATAATAGATATACCATTCTAGTATATATAGCTTCATCACGCCATGGTCAAGAACTTTTGATTCAACTTTTCCCTCCTCTACCCTTCTACTTCCACATGATCAAATGGCTCCTTTCTATTGTGTGTTGACTTCTGTCTACTCTTCCAAGGTCATTTCCCATATTCTATTATCCTATAATCTGTCTCTTTCATCACAAAAGCTTCTAGATTAGAGTGATCATAATCACCTTTACCAACAACACTACAACCACAGTCATTGAATACTAGTTTTAAGGAGTTGAAAAAGTTTCATTTTCTAAGGGAAAAATCTAACTCTCAGGGTGAGAGAGAAAGGAGAATGCATGGGAAATAACATGTGTCAAAAATATAAAATTATACTATACACACAAACCATTACTTAATTTTCCACGTTAAATTTTCGTATGTAACATAGATATTCATTAGAAATTTGGACTACAATAATAAATTTAAATTCTATAAAGACCATGCTAACATGAAAAAATTTGTAGAAACTATTTTAACATTTCATCTATTTTACAAGGACTAAAATATATTTTTCTTAAAATATAAAAACAAATTTGTCACGTATCAATTATTTTCCACATTAGATTATCATTTTTTACATTAGATTATTGTTTTCCAACGTAAATATTTGTCTAAGTCCATTAAAAATTTGGACCAAATATAATATTTTTAAATTTTATAGATATCAAATTAATTGAAAATTTTTTATAAAGATTATTTTAATATATTTCCTATTTTTAAAAAACTAAAAGCATATTTTATCTTTTTTTTTTATTAATTGCACCTTAATCACATATTTAAACAAATAATTTATTATTAATTATTGAATTCAAAATTTATTTATAATCTAAATTTTATTTTCATGTTATCATATTAATTAGTAATATTAATTAGTAAATTGAGTATTTAAATTATTATTTAAGACTCATAAAAAAAATTAAAGGAAAAGTAACTAACTTTCTCTTAGAAGAAACTTAATGAAATTAAATATTTCTATTGATATAGATATTTTATCTTCTTTTTTAATATTTATAAATAAATTTTTTATTAAAATTAGGGTGTTAGAATAACTTTTTCTCCTTATATCCTTAAGTTCAACAATCATTGTCTTTTTGGTTAGACAAATACGAGATAGAGATGATATTGACATTTTCTTGAAAATTTGATTAAAATAAATAAAACTAGCATAAGAAATAAACCAATAAAACAACTTTTAAGTCAGTCTTTAATGTTTGTTTACTCACAGCCTTTAGTGTTTAGAAATAGGAAGGATGCTCAAATTTCACTCAAAACTCTTATTAAAAGTTATTAATGTTCTAAAAGTTTAATTCTCGATAACAAGTTTCAAGTGAAAGAGGAGCAACTCACCAAAATACCTAAGATAGACAAGAAATACAAAACTTGAAGAGATTTAAAGACAAATTAAAAAAGAATAAACAAAATAGACTAAACCAAATATAGTAGATGATACAAAATTAAGAATTAAGATAAAGAGAAAAACACTTTAAGAAAACAATTAAAATAATCTAAACAAGATATTTAGAATTATCGATGGAATCTAGTAAAACATAATTAGATTAATATTTGAATTCAAAATCATTAATACTAAGAAGATTAAGACATTCATAATGTTAAAATCAATATGCATACCAATAGAATCAATAACTAATATTGTATCTAAATTTTAGAAAAAAAATTGAATTAACACTTTCACTTTGATTTAAACTAATTTTCTTTCAAGTTATTTTGATATAACTCATAGTTTTATATATTTATTTTGTTTTTCTTTCATGTGTTTTTGAGTTCCAAGATTAAACACAACATTAATATATGATTCAATAAAATTGTGAGAATTCGATCTCTGTATCTGGGAATAATTAATCAATTCAAAGTACAAGTAAAATCAAAATCAAGCTTGAAATCAATCTTGAAATCAATCAAATTATATCCATATAATAAGATTTAATGTGATAAGAAAACTAAGTAAGAAACATGTGACTCAAACAAATACGTATTCAAACTAAAGGAAACTATAATCAATGAATAACATCATTTCATTCTTATTCAAAATGCAAATCATCAATGTTATTACATATCATCATTCATTTATTGATCAAGATTAAAAAAGACTTACACTAGAAACCTAATTAATGATGGAATTAATAAAAAAAATTGTAAAAGTAGTGATGGAAATCAATTAGAGACAAACTTAGTCACAGAAAATCATTAATTAATTATATAGAAAATATGGATGGGTGATGTTGTCATTGTCAAATCAAAGCATATGCTTTATAGTTTTTCAAGGATTAACATATGCTATTAATACCAAATTATTAGAGTTCATATATGAAATGAAAGCAAGTTAAATGAACAAGCAAATATAACACTTAAAAATCTCACTAATTGTCACATGATACATAAATATATCTATGTGAAGGTTGAACTCAATGATTTCAATATTAGAATAGGAGAATAAGAATATAAATAAGAAAATATGAAAAAAAAAATCAAGTAAGATATGAATAGAAGAGAATAATATGCATGAAAAATAAAAAGAAAAGAAGAACATGAACATAAGGAAAAGTAGAAAAGATGAAAAGATTTAAGAGATGGAAAAAAAGTCACCACTTAAAGATTTCTATCTCTAAGATGAGGGATGTGAAAAATTATTACTGAATTTGAAGAAAATAAAACAAAACTCAATAACAAGATTTACTCTCGTAAGACTTTCTTAAACTTCTCTCTAATTCTCATATAATCCAAAGTGGTGTAATAATGGAGTTTGAAATTTTAAATCAAATGAAAAATACAATTTCAAATTTCAAATTAAGGTTCTAGATCCTCTCTTCTTGTTTGTGGGATTAAAGGAGGTATGTTTCATACTTGGACATGTTTCCTTATCTTGGTCACACCTTCCATGCTTTGGATGACATGGGAATGTTCAGTGTTAATCAGCTTATTCCATTATCCAGAATGAGTTATAAGGAGATTTTGAAAGTTTTTTTATTGAGCTTTGGAAAATTAAAGCTATCCCTAAGGCATTACATTTAGTGTGGAGAGCAACATTAGAAGGTATTGCTTCGAGGGATAAGTTGAGGGGTAGGGGGTGCAGGTGGTTGTGACCAGTTGCGGGTTATGTGGTGTGAAGGAGGAATCCATCACTCATTTGTTTTTGGAGTGCAAGATAGCTAATATGGTGTGGAACAAATGTTATAAGTGGTTTGGCATAAGTACTTGTAGAACTAAAACTCTCAAACAACATTTGTTACAACACTACAGTCACTTCCAACACAAGAAGATTAACTTATATTGGAAGGTGGTGTGGGTTGGGGTGGTGTGGAGTTTGTGGAAACATAGGAATGACGCGTTGTTTCGTAATAAGAAGGTAGATACAGAAGAAATTTTCTTTCTATCTCAACTGAACTCCTGGTTGTGCATCAAGTCTAGGGTTTCAATGGTTATTGGATCCTTTGCAGAATGGTGTATAGATCCCTGGTCTTGTTCTTTATATGTTGGATAATTTATTTGGTGAGTATTCAGTAGAGAGAGAGATAATTATCTAGTTAATTATTTAATTTTTTCCACACTTTTACTCAATTATATCTTGTAATTGTTTGTGATACTTCTAGTACCAATTTTTAAAAAACACCTTCCATGCTTTGGTCACATGTGTCTTGCTTCTTCATTCTTCTCTTGCCAAAAATGTCAACATCAAATGGGCTTGGGATGGAGAATTAATTGGGCCCAATTTCTTCTTCCAATGTTTTGGTTTGGTGAAGATTCACTTCTGTTAGGCTTAAGATGAGTTTCCAATACTAACCCAAAATATATCTTATTATACAATTTCAAAGTTTAATTACATAAAAAAAATTAAAAGACTATAATTCCAATTTTAAGAAATATAAAATAAATAATTTTGTGGATAAGAATATTTTATTTAGTCACATTCTTTCTCACTCTTTCAGTAATTATGTACTTTTCTTCATTCTTTGTCTTCATTCATACACTCATAATTTTTTTTTAAATTTTCACTACATTTTATTATCATAATCAATATTTTCATGTCATGACCATCAAAATAACTACCACTACATCATCGCCATGACTTCTATCATCGTCGATATCATCATCGTTATCTAACTTGATTCATATAAAATGTTACGTAATCAACAATTAGATGCATTAAAACCATCTAAAATTAACACAATTGTAGATGCAACCTGTAACCCACCATTTAAACATATACCCTAAAATTATGTTGTGCAATATTTCAACATGAAATTAATTGATTGGATGTGAATATAAATATTCTTGAAAAAATTTGTTCGATACCGTACCCGAACAGGCCAACATAGTTCATCCATTTAGTGTCAAGAACTTCCAAAGGCAATTTGTAAAATTCATTGCTGGTATTTCCAAAGCCAATTTACAAAATTCATAGCTGGTATTTCCAAAACATTTATAAGATAGTTCCTTTTATTTTATTCAGTGTATGTGATGTGATGATTTAAATTCATTATAAAATCATATCAAAAAACCAAAAATTGAAAACCCAAGTTATTACCAATATTTAACCTCAACAAGAATAGGAACACAAATTTAAACATTTGGGTGTTGCCCTATCCGAGCAGGCCAATATAAATCATTCAACTTTAAAATGTCAATCGTTTTTAAAGGACGCTTGTAAAATTCATGCTGGTAATCCCAAGACATGTGACCAGGACAACGTCCTTTTATTTTATTTTAGGTGTACATGATGAGATCATTTAACCTCACATTATGAAAATCAGATCAAAACCAAAATCTGAACCTAAGTCACTATTAATATTTAACCTAACTCAACATGAATTGCAACACAGCATACACAATATTGGTGTTCAACTTTGAGCTCCCACCAATGCCATGTGCTCTATAAGGTCCAAGACTCGGTTGCTGCAACACAAACCATTCCAAAAATATATCATTTAATGATAAGCATTGAACAGAAACTTCTACAATTTCAACGAGTCAATACATTTAGTCTAAATATGCAAAATGCAAGCATACCTGTAACCCCATTCATTGTCATACCACGAAACCAGCTTAACAAAGGAAGAACTAAGAGCAATACCAGCCTTAGCATCAAAGATACTTGACCTGAGCAAGAGAATTAATTTTTAATTGCATAAGCCTTTTATTAGCAAATGATATATCGAAATGATGAGTACCAGGGAAAGAGGGGGAAAGAGAAATGAAGGATAGAAGGTTCAGTTTTCTTTTCTGCAAACTGTAAATGTTTTAAACACACAAAACAATGACCAAAACCAAAAAGGGCATCTCATGACATTCCAACCAGAAAGGTAACAAAGCAGACCACAATGTACCTTGAATCACCAACGAAGTCATTGGAGACAACATCCTCTTCTGTGTACCCAAGGATTCCTTTCAGAGGTCCCTCTGAGGCATACC
Source organism: Macrotyloma uniflorum (assembly GCA_016859785.1). NCBI lineage: Eukaryota > Viridiplantae > Streptophyta > Magnoliopsida > Fabales > Fabaceae > Macrotyloma > Macrotyloma uniflorum. The sequence continues at coordinate 141,552 of BDMB01000147.1, forward strand.
TTCATATTTATCAGTTGCAAAGTCATGAAATCAACCAAAAGGTTCGTACAGAACAGAAGAGGTTATAAAAGGTGGTGCAAAAAGGCAAAGACATACTTTATTGCAGCTTTAACATCTTCATAGGAAGCATTCTTCTTAAGCCGGCAAGTCAAGTCCACCACAGAAACATTGGGAGTCGGTACTCGGAAAGCCATCCCAGTAAGTTTTCCATTTAACTCAGGAAGAACTTTCCCAACAGCCTGTGATTTCATAAAACATACCCAGATTCATATACCTATACAGAAAATAGTGAACATAAAATTTGTGTCCATCCATCTCTTACCTTTGCAGCACCAGTTGAACTTGGAATTATATTTTGGCTTGCCCCTCTTCCCCCTCGCCAATCCTTCATAGAAGGGCCATCTACAGTCTTCTGTGTTGCTGGGTGAAGAAAGTATTGGATGTTACCAATGCCACATGTTAGCATATAAAGGAATTGTTTGACCATAAGAAAAAGAAACTACAGGCAACAGTTAGAAAGTTTGGAAAGATACCTGTTGTTGCATGCACAGTAGTCATTAAACCTTCAACTATTCCAAACTCTTCATGAACCACCTGATGAATAATTTATATAGGAAAAGTTAGATACTTGTACACAAGTTTCCCATGGGACAGATGAAGGGGTGCGCAACATGGTAAAATCTTTATATGGATTAAATTGTTTCTAACACAATGCCCAAATACGCCCTTGGGATTTTACATACGTATCTGTAGTTAACCCCCATTAGTAGTTAGTTATGTTGTTAGACTAAGAAATACAAGGATTATGTTAATGTGCCTGAAATGATTAGGCCCATTGAGGATCACTTTATGTTAGCATATCAGTAGTTGTATATAAATAAGAGTTAACAACGATTTCATCCTGTGAATTGTCAGAGAATTGGGGCAATCAGGCATTAGGAGGTGCATAGTTCTGCTAGTTAAGCACAGTATTGAGGGGAGAAACACCATATTATTTCTAATAAGATACCAGGTTTCTATCAATCATTCACATATAACTTATAGATCCGTTAGATCGAGAATAACTCCAATAGAAGAAATTTAATTAAAAAGGGAAACATGGCAGTATAAGTTGAAGAATAGATAAAATAATATTTCATGTCTAGGACATAACCTAAAAAGCTAATAACAGCCCCTGATGAATCACCATATAGATTTAAATAGAATAGCATTAGCTCCATTGAGTTCACATAAAGAATTACAGACTGTATCTATTTCAGTAGAAAATATTTAATTTCGGACAAAAAGTTGAAGAATGGATAGAAGTATATAGCTAAAAGACTGGATCTAATTCAGTAGAAAATAACCACAACCCCCACCCAACTTATGTGTCACAGAATGACTAAGATTGTTTTGGCCATATAATACTTGCTCTTAAAGGAAGAGGAGCAGCCATAAATCTAACACCATCAAACTACATAACAAAAACATTCTCATTACAGAGAAATTCTTGGTTCAATAAAAGTTTAGCAATGCAAGAATCAAACCTTGGCGAGAGGAGCAAGACAATTTGTTGTACAGCTTGCATTAGAAACAATGTCCATTTCTGGGTGGTATGTCTTCTCATTCACTCCTACCACAAACATTGGTGCATCAGCAGATGGAGCTGATATTATTACTTTCTTGGCACCAGCCTACAGTGTAAAAAGATAAAGCTCATTAAAGTTTGATGCTAGAGGGTAAGACAATGAAGAAGAGAAGAATGAAAGAATCACAAGACTTAATACACAGGTATTTGAATACCTTCAAATGTGATGAAGCTTTCTCCACTGTTGTAAAAACTCCCGATGACTCGATGACATAATCAGCCCCAAAATCACTCCACGGGATCTCTGCAGGTTCTCTGAAATACAGAAACAAAATTTGGGCATGTCAATCTATTTTTAGTACTCTTTAACACCTACACTAATATTGTAAACCAGTAACACATTTGTAACATTGATTTAAATTATCACAGTACTCAGTGATACCTTTTGCTCACAACTTTAACCTGCTTCCCATTAATTTCCAAAGTAGACTCATCCAAACTCTTAATGGTACCCTTGAATGGACCATGAGTAGAATCATATTTAAACATGTAAGCCTACAAGATAAAGATTAAATGATAAAGCAAGATTTAAGGATGAATTAACTAGAGTCCAATTAAAAAGAGAATAAAGCAAATATAATAATATACCAAGCATCAATATAAATGAATAAAAAAAGTTACATGTGACAATAAATTAATTTTAAAAAATTAATGCAACATATAAATAAAACAAAAGAAGAATTTATTGAAAAAATTGGAATACAAGTGTACAACAATACACTCACCAGTTTCTCAAATGTTTCAGAACATCTATTGTCATTACATGTACTGAACAGCCTGATTATCCACTACAGTATATGACCTTTTAATCCAGAAACATACTGGCACAAACATTCATTGTTCCCAACAAATGTCACGACCTACTTCTCACAAGATTTTGTAATTGTTTAACTCAATTCTGCTCCCTTATATTTAAAAGGAATTTTCTATATTATTACAAGGAATTGGGGGTTGAAGAAACAGATAAAGTTCTCTTACTTTGGACCAAAACAAGAAAATTCCCCTAATTTATGGTTCCATTTGAAATTCATCTTGAGCAAAAAGGTAAATGAGGAAATACTAAAATAGAGCCATTAATCTTTTTTTTTTTGGTATTTGAGATATGTTTTCAAAAAGATCACAGATTGAATTCTCCTAAGATAGGAGACAAGGCTTTATGCGAAAATAATAAAATAATCTAAATAAATCTCAAAATATGTAAAACAACATGGACCATAGTTGAAGAACATCCCAATTCAATCAACATGACAGATACAAGACAAATTATGTCACTAAAATTCGTGAAATGGAAGGCATCCAAAATCAGAGTATTATACTGACAAGTTTGGTTCAGATTATTTTGAAGAAAGATAATCATTTGTCTTTTGTCAGCTTCACAGGAGAGCTTTCAAAATATAGGCTAGTATCTCTTAATTTTAATCTTTTGCTATAACATAAATCTAATTCTTAAATGTCCTGACATCAGAAAACAAAAAGCAAAGATTTTTGAGATAGATGATGTTTCACCATATATATACATCCAAATGATGAACATAATATACTAGTATAAGCAAAAAGGATCATTAAGGTTACTGCATTTACATACCATATATTTTGCATTAACAAAAGGATCATTAATTGCAACAACATCAATATCATCTCGTGAAGAAGCAACACGTAGCACCAACCTTCCAATTCTACCAAAACCTGCACATTTCAGCACAAGTACATGTATGTTATCTAAAAAGAAAAAAGAAAAACTCCATGAATAAGTTTTATATTTTAAAACAAAGCTTTCATCTTCTACATAACTGCATTTTAGATGACACTTTTTAACAACAGTTCTTTCAGGCTCAAGCAACTGATATGCAGGTTCCTAAGACCAAACTAAAAATAAATACAAGAGCTAATAGTCTATTATTTTTTTCATTTATAACTTAATAATTAAGAAATCTACCTCAACATTTTTCACAGATCCTCCAATAATATGAGGATTCACAAAAATATCATTTGAACTCTCTCAGGTTAAAGCATACAGATTGCAGTCAATATTAGGCCAAATTTGATTACCTTCATCAAACATTACCAATTTCCTCTAAAGCAGTTAGACAGTTGAAGGAATCCTTTTTACAAAACCATTTACACATGTCACAGTCATTCGCATCATCAGTCATTTGAATATAAAATGGTTGGACAACTCTTATTCTAAATAAAACCAGGATAAAATGAAAAGAGGATATGGAAGGCAATGCTTACAATAATTCGTCGTCTATGAAGAATTTTGTATTCAGCGCAAAATTAAAAGTGCATAATAAAATTAAATGCAGCAAGTAGATACGAGAAACTACTAAGTGAAATCTCGTAACAAGAAAGTTACCATTTATTCCAACTCTTGTCTTCCCAGTGCTCCTTGATTCTAAACAGACCAAACCAACACAAGTAAGAATCAAGAAATTGCATGCAAATCACCCTTATGTAAATACAATCGTGGTACAATTCTTACGCTGGGTGGGGAGGGGGATTTCTGTTGCTGTGGCTTTAATAGGCTGGATCCCTCGAAAATTTTTGTTTCTAGGCAAATACCAATTAATCAGAACCACAAATAATAAAACCACCAATTATTAAAGGAACCGAAATATGAAAGAAAAAGGAGCGCTAGGTAAAAAAAGTTTGAGCAACTCAACTGTAAGACTAAAGAGTCACATTGAATTGAAGTACCAAATATGCTGCTCTCTAATCCCATAGATTTTACATTACAACTCGAGCCGTTGCTAAATACCTGAATCGTACAACATAAATATAGATACATTAGTAAAATGCTACATCCAGAAAACACATCAATACACTAACAACGAATCGTCAGAAAATTAAGTATGTAACAATGAGACAAAATGTCAATAACCGTTCTTTTAAAACCTTAAACAGACAAAATTTTCCACCAGATTTTTCACGTAAACACAAGAAAAAAACGAATATGAAAAAAATAAAAACGTTAATCATTCAATAAAAAAAAATAAAAGGTATTGGTTCTCCGAATAACAAAACAGAGCTCAACTAATTCCAGAACCAAGTCCAAAACCGTAGAACCAACCAAAAAAAAAAAAACACCGCATGAACCGAAACACTAGACAGCATAGTCCAGTTCGGTTCGGTTCGGTTACAGTATTTCGTGAAATTTTACACAAAATGCAGGAAAAAGCGAAAAAGGATGCGAAAATCAAAGAACTGCGAGAGAATCTGCGACACGGACGAGACCTTGACGCGATCGGAGGAGGAAGGTGCGAGAAGCGCGGATCTGAGGAGAGAAGAAGCGGCCATTGGAGAAGGCAAACAGAGCAAAAACCAAACCCTAGAAAATCGAAGACTGTATTTTGCAAAGAAAAGAATAAGAATGAAGAAGAATACGAATGTGGCGCTATTTTTCTAGTTTTCTTTTATTTTATTCGCAGCACCCTAGCGGAGCTTCTTATGGAATGCTGCCAATTAGCCTTTCTCAAGTTTCAACGACACTGTATCGCACGTCCTTCTCGAAAATGGTGCGAGGTATCACGTGCGCCAGAGTCTAAAGAAAAAAAAATTGCATGACATGCATCATGCATAAAATTGACAATATAACAATAATGTTATATTTACACCCACCTTAATATTGAAAGTTCTTCTAAATAATATTAAAAAAAATAAAAATGAGAATGGAGATATGAAATTGAATAAGTTAAATTATTATTGAAATAATTATTAGAGAGTGATGTATATTCAAAACCTCTTCCATATTTAAGTTAGTTTAATGTGTGAATAATTATTTGATTTTTATTCCTTTTAGATTTATTTTATTTTTCTATCTTTTAATCTAATGAATAAGATGGATTAGTATATTATAGCACATCAAATTAAAAAATTAATGATAAATATAATCATAAGTTTCTAATTCTTAGATACTTAAAGTAAATGGATTCTTTTTTTACTATTATTATTATCATCATAGTTGCATATGTGGTGTTGTGTTTACATTTTTTTTATAAGGTTGTTTTCTTTTAATGAATTAAAGTTTAATATTTAAATTTATTTTATTTTATATATTTTAAAAATACATATATTATTTTAAAATTTTAGTGATTTTATTTATTATATGAAAATATTTTAATAAGATATATAACTTCTTATTGGTTTTATATATAAATTATGTTAAAATAAAAAATTTAATTATATAAACACAAATATTAAAAATAGAAATATTTTTATAATGGAAGTTTTTATTATATTGAAACAAATATTGAAAATTAAATAAAAATATAATAACTTTATATATATATATATATATATATATATAAAAGTCCTTAGCGATGCTTAGCGATGATTTAAAAAGTAATTTGATTGAATATAATTTTTTATTTTAGATTGTAATAACAAATTTTTTTATTTATAAAGATAATATGATCTCAAATGATTACACTATAATGCTCAAGTCAATAAATAATATAAATAAAGTTTAATATGTGATTAGAGATAGATAATCGTACCTTTTGTATAATTAGTTATCTTAGTAGATCCAAACTATAAGGTTCTCTAGGTGATACATGTCGTCTTTAGTGGGTCTGGCAAGGATCACGTTACTTAATAGATTATGTGGTAGTAACAGATTTTGGCCCATTATCGTTGGGCACTTAATAGGGTCGAGTACTTATCGGGTTCGGGCAAGGACATGTGGATCATTATGTTAATGTAGGTTTTGACTCCTAATTCATCCAGTATACAAGTCCCCCTAGTCGTGAAGCCTCCGGAATATTGTCGCTTCTTTAGGATTATCTTCACACTTCCCAATGGTAAGGTAGGAAATGTAAGGAGTCATCCACATTTCCTTAGCCTCTGTTTGCAAACATTCACTCATCGAGACGAAAGATTGATGGATAGTGTGCTAGACGGCTGTCTGGTGATGTCCAGTTCCTTTGACACTTGCTAGTTTAGATAGTAGGTCAGCTCGAGATGGTAATACCTTAGTAACAGGGGTTCTTTGACCTGGAATTCCTCGTCAATTGTCCAGCAACCAACTGGGAATCGGTGTAGCACTACATTCTAGTCACTCCTAATTCCTTGGCTAGGTCCAGACCGACAACTAGAGTTTCGTACTCTACTTAGTTGTTTGAAGTCTTGAACTATAGTACCAAGGACTACTCAACCAAGATCTCAGAAGGTCCTTCAAGCACTATACCAGCTCCATTCCCTTTTTTACTAGAGGAGCCGTCCACAAATAACTTCCAAACCACCATATTGTCGGCTTCTGACTAGAGTTCTCCTACGAAGTTGGCTAGGAATTGTGTCTGGATAGGTCCTCGTCTCTCGTAGATAATGTCGAATTCAGATAGCTTGATTGTCTAAGCTACCGTCCGTCTTGACAGCTCTGATTTTTCGAGAATTTTGGCAATGGGATAGTAGTTTTTCACGACCACCTGATGACTTTGGAAGTATTGTCTCAGTCGCCTTGCCGCTACTATTAGGGCTAATGCTACCTTTTTGAGGAGTTGGTAGCGAGTTTTTGTATCCTGTAGGACCCGACTAATGTAATAGATAGGCCAGACTTCTCCATTTTGCTCTTAAGCTAATACTGAGCTTATCGCATTGTTGGAGACCGATAAGTAGAGTATCAGCTCCTTTCCGACTATGGGACGCTGTAAGATAGGTGAGGAAGCCAGAAATGCCTTGAGGGCTTGGAAGTTTTCCTCGCATGCATTGTCCCATTGAAAAGACGAAGACTTTTTCAGTAAGCGGAGAATGGGTTTGGTCTTCTCGGCGAGAGCTAGTGTAAAACGTGAGAGTGTTGTCAGCCGGCCTATGAGCTGTTGGACTTCTTTGATATTCGTAGGACTCCTCAAGTTGATGATAGCTTGGTACTTGTCGGGGTTAGCCTTGATGCCCCTATTGGTTATCATGAATTTTAAGAATTTTCCTCCTTATACCCCGAACACACATTTCTTGGGGTTGAATGTTGTATTTTTGCAGGACCAAGAATATCTCGGCCAGGTCATCAAGGTGTTCCTCGTTGGAACTCGACTTGACTACCATGTCAACTACCATGTCGTCCACATAAACTTCCATGTTGTGCCCAATTTGTTGCCGGATTATTTTGTCCATTAACCACAGATATGTGGCGCCTGCGTTTTTTAGGCCAAAAGGCATAACTTCATAAAAGTAGTTCGCCTCGTTAGTTATAAAGGCGATCTTGCTTGCGTCAATTGGGTACATCCGTATTTGATTGTAGACCGAATACGCATCTAGGAAACTAAGTATTTTGTGCCCTGAGGAGCCGTCAACCAGTCGGTCTATGCTCGGTAGGGGTATGTGTCTTTGGGGTAGGCTTTGTTAAGATAGGTGTAACCCGTGCACATTCGCCACTTGTTGTTTGCTTTTTTTACCAAGACCACATTAGCGAGCCAAGTGGTATACTTGGCTTCACGGATGAAGCCTGCACTTAATAGTTTCTCTACCTCCTCCTTTACGACTTGCCTTCTTTCTTCCCCCATCTTCCTCTTCTTTTGAGAAATCAGTTTGGCTTCTCGATAGACTGACAACTTATGTGTGATAACTTTGGGGTCGATGCCCAGCATATTGTCGACAGACCACGCGAACAAGTTAGCATTCTATTTTAGGACTCGAATTATTTTTGCCAATTCTTCCTCTTTTACCAAGGAACTAACATATGTCTCTTGATGTTCACCTTGTATGATGATGGTACTGTTTCTTCTTTGGGGTGCACACGGAACCCATCCTCTATTCTAGGATCTATGTTGGTAAGAGCCACCATAGCCTTTTTTGTTTCTTTCCCTTTTGTCGTCTCAGTGAGACGTGGTCTTTTAAGCTTGCCACATAACATTCTCTTGCTACTTTTTTATCTCCATATGTTAGGTGGTCACCAATAATTGGGCCACTTTGCATATAAAATAAATTAAATAAAAAGAAAGGTGTGGGTCTGGGCCCATTTACTATGTTAATTAAATTAGCATGTGGCAGAGAGTTATTTTAGAATTTGAAATTGCAGCTGCAACTTAAAAAAAAAAAAGTGAGAAGCCTTTGAAAAAAGAGAGAAAAGGAAGAGTGCAACATTACAAAAGGAAGAAGAAAACTATTGAAGAACAATTGTGAAGCAACTAGTCAGTGGAGAAGAAATACTTGGTATTTGTGATTCTCTCTATTGTCTAGTTAGAATATCCATTAGGATTTGTTCTTGTAGTGATTATTCACCCTTTGGTGAAGAGATTATTTTCAGTTGATCCTTGGAGGTTCCAAGAAGACTTGTGGTGTACCCATTAATATTATTAGTGAAAGTTTTTTACTGGACTAGGTCCCGTGGGCTTTTCCTTCACATTGAGGGTCTTCCCACTNTCTGGTTTCTCTTTTAAATATTTTAGTTTGCTTCCTCTTGCTATTTTGTGATATTTTTCCCAACAACTGGTATCAGAGCTCCGGTTAGGGGTTCTGGTTTATACTCTGAAGATGGGTGATGGTGATAGTGCTGGAACTATGATTAAATTGGATTCTACCAATTACTCAATATGGAAATCCCGAATGGAAGATTTATTATTTTGTAAAGACCTTTATGATCCTATTGAGGAAAAAGGCATTAAGCCAGCAAATAAATCTGAAGGAGATTGGAAGAAGCTAAACAGGAAAACTATTGGCATGATCAGACAGTGGATAGATCAATTTGTCTATCATCATGTATCTAATGAAACTTTGGCTTAAAATTTATGGAAAATATTAAGTGAGTTGTTTGAGTCGAAGAATTCTTTGAACAAGACATTCTTGATTAGGAAATTAGTAAATTTGAAATACAAAGATGGTTTCTCACTGGCAGAACACTTGAGTAGTTTCCAGAACATGGTGAATCAGTTGATTACTATGGAGATTGTTTTAGATGATGAGTTACTTGCGTTGTTGTTGCTTAGCTCATTACCGGATAGTTGGGAGACCTTAGTGGTATCTTTGAGTAATTCTGCTCCTAATGGAAAACTGACTTTTGACATGGTCAAGGATAGTCTTTTAAATGAAGAAATTAGGAGGAAGGGAAGTAGTAGAGTTAACTCCTCAACTCATAATGAAGCTTTAGTTATGAAGTCTAGAGGAAGAAATCAATATAGAAATTCCCAAAGATCTGATGATCGTGGCAAGTCAAGAGGGAAATCAAGATTGAGGAATAATATAATGTGTTTCCATTGTAACAAACCGGGACACATGATAAAAGAGTGCAGGATTCTCAAGAGAGAAAAATCAAGAGATAGAGACAATAATAGTAATAGTAAGAAAGAAGATAAAGATAAAGCCACCACTGCAGTTGTATCTGATGGTGAGGTTATCATTGTTTATGAAAGTTCTATTAATCTCACATGCCAAGAATATGAATGGGTTATTGATTCTGCTGCCACTTTTCATGTTACTCCACATCGTGAGCATTTCACATCCTATACTGCAGAAGATTTTGGGTATGTGAAAATGGGAAAGAGGTTAGTAAGATTGTTGGCATTGGAGAAATATGGATAGAGAGTAATACAGGTTGCAAGGTACTTTTGAAGAATGTTAAGCACATCCCTCACACCCGCCTCAGCTTGATCTTAGTACAAGTACTAGATGAAGATGGCTATCATAATTCCTTTGGTGAAGGAAAATGGAAGTGCACTAAAGGAACTTTTGTGGTAGCAAGAGGAGAGAAACGTAATACTCTTTATTGGACATCAGCAAAATTGTCTACACCTCAAGTGAATGCAATTGAGTATTGTTCTACAAAGCTATGGCATAAACGGCTTGGTCACTTGAGTGAGAAAGGCCTTGATACTCTTGCAAGACAAGGTTTGCTTCCTATCAAAGGTACACCTCTTGAAACCTGTTCTGATTGTCTTATTGGTAAGCAACATAGAGTTTCCTTTCACACTTATCCTCCACGTAGGAGAGCACATATCTTAGATTTAGTTCACACTGATGTTTGCACTATGGGTGATAAATCAATTAGTGGTTGCTCTTATTTTGTTACTTTCATTGATGACCATTCTAGAAAAGTTTGGGCTTTTGTTTTGAAATCTAAAGACCAGGTACTTGATGTGTTCAAGCACTTCCATGCAAGTGTTGAAAGAGAAATAGGTAAATTGTTGAAGTGTGTTAGAGCAGATAATGGTGGTGAATATAGAGGTCCTTTTGAGAACTATTGTAAGGAACATGGCGTCAAGCTTGAGAAGACAGTTCCAAAGACCCCTCAACACAATGGGATTGTAGAAAGAATGAACCGCACAATTAATGATGGAATCAGATGCATGCTCTCTCATGCTAAATTACCTAAAGCCTTTTGGGGTGAGGCATTGAGAACTACAGTGGACTTGATTAACCTTTCTCACTTTGTTCCTCTTGATGGTGATGTCCCTGAGAGGGTGTGGAAGGGGAAAGATGTTTCCTATAATCTTTTAAGGGTGTTTGGCTGCAAGGTATTTGTTCACATCCCTAGAGATGAAAGATCTAAGCTTGATGGGAAGTCTAAACAGTGTATCTTCCTAGGTTATGGTCGTGATGAGTTTGGTTACAGATTTTGGGATCCGTTTGATAGAAAGATTGTTAGAAGCCGAGATGTTGTTTTTTTTGAAGACCAAACTATTGAGGATATTGAAAAGAAAGAAAAGGCAAACCAAATTACTTCTAGGTATATTGATGTTGAGCCAGAACCTCCTGCTAGGATTGTTGATCATGGGGGAGATGTGAATGTAGATTTGGAGAATGTAATTGATATACCTATGACTCAAGTTTCTAAACCAACTGAACCAGTTCCTCTTGAATCATCTATGGAGCCTCCTTTGAGAAGATCTACTAGAGAGAGTCGTCCTTCATTAAAATATTCCCCTCATGAGTTTGTATTATTGACTGATGGGGGAGAGTCAGAAAGTTATGAAGAAGTTATGTCACATGAAGAGAAAGACAAGTGGTACAAAGCCATGCAAGAAGAGATGAAATCCTTGCATGAGAACCACACATTTGATTTGGTGAAGCTACCTCAAGGTAAGAGAACACTAAAAAATAAATGGGTGTTCAAATTGAAATCAGAAGAAAATAGCTCACAACCAAGGTACAAGGCAAAGTTGGTTGTGAAGGCATTTAATCAAAAGAAAGGAGTTGATTTTGATGAAATATTTTCACCTGTGGTCAAAATGTCTTCAATCAGAGTTGTACTTGGTTTGGCAGCAAGTTTAAATTTATAAGTTGATCAACTTGATGTGAAAACAACTTTCCTTCATGGTGATTTGGAAGAAAAAATTTATATGGAACAACCTGAAGGTTTCACAGTCAAAGGTAAAGAGAAGCTTGTTTGTAGATTGAGGAAGAGCTTGTATGGACTGAAACAAGCTCCAAGATAATGGTATAGAAAATTTGATTCCTTCATGGTGGATCACGGTTATGGTAAAACCTCTTCTGATCATTGTGTTTTTATGAAAAAATTTCCTAATGGAAAATTCATTATTCTCTTGCTTTGTGTGCATGATATGTTGATTGTTGGTCATGATTTGGAAGAGATTCAAAGTCTCAAAAGAGAATTGAACAAGTCCTTTACAATGAAGGATTTAGGTTCTACAAAACAAATCCTTGGCATGAAAATTGTTCGTGAGAGGAAGAATGAAAAATTATGGCTATCACAACAAAAGTATATTGAGAAGGTATTGTAAAGATTTAATATGGACGATTCTAAGTCTGTTAGTACTCCACAGTCACTTTAAGTTGAGCTCAAAACAGTGTCCTATAAGTGATAAAAAGAAAGAAGAAATGCAAAAGATTCCATATGCATATACAGTTGGTAGTTTGATGTATGCCATGGTGTGTACAAGGCCAGATATTGCTCATGTTGTTGGTGTTGTTAGCCGTTTTCTTGCTAATCCTGGAAAGGAGCATTGACAAGCTGTGAAGTGGATTCTTAGGTATCTTAAAGGTACTTCTGGAGTTTGTTTATGTTTTGGTAGTGGTAAACTTATGTTAAATGGTTACATAGATGTAGACATGGCTGGTGATGTGGATTCTAGGAAGTCTACTTTTCTGGTTATATGATGACTTTTGCATGGGGTAGTGTCTTGGCAGTATAGATTACAAAAGTGTATTGCTTTATCTTCTACAGAGGAAGAATATATTGTTGTTACAGAAGCTGCTAAAGAACTCTTGTGGATGCAGAAGTTCCTACAAGAGTTAGGATTATCACAAGAAAAATATGTATTGTATTGTGATAGTCAAAGTGCAATCTATCTCTATAAGGATTCGACCTTTCATTCAAGGTCAAAACATATTGAAGTTTGGTATCATTGGATACGTGACACTTTGGAGATGAAGCAATTATCATTGGAAAAAATTTATACAGATGAGAATGTTTCAGATATGATGACAAAAACTTTACCTACAGGAAAGTTTGATATTTGCAAAGAAAAAGTAGGTTTGGTTGACTATGCCCAAGTTAATTGGTGAGGGGGAGATATGTTAGTTGGTCACTAATAATTAGGCCACTTTGCATATAAAATAAATTAAATAAAAAGGAAGGTGTGGGCTTGAGCCCATTTACTATGCTAATTAAATTAGCATGTGGCAGAGAGTTATTTTAGAATTTAAAATTGTAGCTGCAACGTTATAAAAAAAAAGTGAGAAGCCTCTGAAAAAAGAGAGAAAAGGAAGAGTGCAACCCTATAAAAGGAAGAAGAAAACTATTGAAGAACAATTGTGAAGCAACTAGTCAGTGGAGAAGAAATACCTAGTATTTGTGATTCTCTCTATTGTCTAGTTAGAATATCCATTAGGGTTTGTTCTTGTAGTGATTATTCACCCTTTGGTGAAGAGATTATTTTCAGATGATCCTTGAAGGTTCCAAGAAGACTTGTGGTGTACCCATTAATATTATTAGTGGAAGTTCTTGACCAGACTAGGTCCCGTGGGCTTTTCCTTCACATTGAGGGTTTTTCCACGTTAAAAATTTTGGTGTCTGCTAGTTTCTCTTTTAAATATTTTAGTTTGCTTCCGCTTGTTATTTTGTGATATTTTTCCCAACACCATATAGGGTTATAATCGAGCCATCTATTGCTCGGAACTTCATGGCCAGGTGGGGGGTGGATACTATTGCCCCTATTTGGTTAAGTAAGGGTCGATCGAGTAATATGTTATACGAAGAGGTTGCCTCAATGACCAAGTATCTAACCTTCACAATTCTATAATGTATGCTTCCGTCACCAAACTTAGTAAACAAATCAATGTATCCCCTAGCATCTACCCTTTCGCTCGAGAACCCTATTATTTGGTCATTGTAGGGGTGTAAGGCTTCTTCTGATAGTTCCATTTTCTGAAATGTGTGCTAATAAAGAATTTCGACTAAGCTGCCTTGGTCCACCAGTGTTTTTCTGACCGTGAAGTTTGCAGCTTCTATTGTGATGACCATGGGATCGTCCTGGTGAGGGTCAATCCCATGAAAATCATCATCAGTGAAGGTGATCGGGGCATTCTTGGCCTTGCTGACTTGGTTCGTGAGCGGCTGGTCGAGTGCACATGTCGCAAATTCCTGAGGTGACGTTTCCTGGCCGAGTTGGAAGCGCCTCCTCCAGCGAATCCTCCTACTATAGTGTTGATAACTCCTTGGACAAGTTTCGGGCATCTTTCGGGCTCTTCCTCCTTTCGGCTGCGCTTTTCTTTTGCTTTGCGACGATTAGAGTCTCCGCCATCTGTCCGGCTTGAGTATGGTTTTTCGTCTTTTTCTACTAACCTCCTGAGGTCTCCGACTTGTATTAATTCCTTGATCTTATCTTCTAGGGCTACACATTCGTATGTGGAATGCCCGTAATTTCTGTGATATCTGCAATGCTTGCGAAGGTCTGCATCGGGTGGAGAGGGAACTTTCTTCGTACGGATTAAGTCAGCATTCAAGGCATCGTCTAGTGCTCGGCCATGATTGATTGTCAACGGTGTGTAGTGGGCGAACCTACCTTCTTTGGGTTTCGGTTGGCGCCCCTTGGGCTCCTGGTTCCTCTTAACTCGGTCATTGTTCCCTTTGTTTGGTGGATTGGGACGGCCGGGAACGTTTCAGAATTCATTTACTTCCTCCATCTACTTGTACTTGGTGGCTCTAGTACGTGCTTCCTCCATGGTCTTGGGTGGTCGCTTGGTGATATTGTTGAGGAAAGGTCCTAGTCTGAGGGCTAGGGTCAACTGGTGTATGGCCACGTCGGCTCCTAACCTTGGATTTGAAGATAGAATTTGAAATATCTGTCCATAAAAACCCTTAACGATTCCCTTTCCTGCTGCTTAACATCCACGAGGGTCAGGGTCGTCAAGGAAAGCGGTTTGCTTGCGGCGAACTGTCCGAGAAAGGCTTGGCGTAGGGTCTCATAACAATCTATTAATTTGGGTGGAAGGGAATAGAACCATTTCAAAGCTGGATAGTGCAAAGATGTGGGGAAAACCCTGCACATGATTTCATCATGGGTAGCGTACAGGTTCATGATGGTTTGGAATGCCTAGAGATGATCCTCTAGGCAGGAAGAACCATTATAATTTTCCATTATAAGACCCTTCCAACTCTTGGGTAAGGGGGCCTCCATTATGCCATCTGGTGTATGGCCACGTCGGCTCCTAACCTTGGGATTTGAAGACAGACTTTGGAATATCTGTCCATAAAAACCCTTAACGATTCCCTTTCATGCTGCTTAACATTCACGAGGGTTAGGGTCGTCAAGGAAAGCGGTTTGCTTGCGACGAACTGTCAGAGAAAGGCTTGGCGTAGGGTCTCATAACAATCTATTGATTTGGGTGGAAGGGAATAGAACCATTTCAAAGCTGGACGGTGCAAAGATGTGGGGAAAACCCTGCACATGATTTCATCATGGGTAGCGTACAGGTTCATGATGGTTTGGAATGCCCAGAAATGATCCACTAGGCAGGAAGAACCATTATAATTTTCCATTATAAGACCCTTCCAACTCTTGGGTAAGGGGGCCTCCATTATGCCATCTATGAATGGATGTAGATGTGTAGGAGGTTTGGCCGACTGATGAGTGGTCAGAGGATCTCCAAGCCAAGATGTGGGACGATTACTAGTAGTTTCGGGCTGGGAATCACCTTGAGTACTAGACGGGATGGGTGCTACTAGTGGAGGATGAGAAGTGGACGCCTTCGCAGCCGGAGGAGGGGTTCTAACGGATCGAAAAGCTATCGGCTTCCCAGTCCGAGAGATCAACCCTTCCTAGTCATCCATCCTTCGCCTTATTTTGGTCTTCACTTCGTGCAGCTGCCCCATCTCATTAGCGGTTCTCTTCAATCCTTATTTGATTTCTTGTAACTCCTTCATCAAAATCTCCATCATTTGGGCATTGTCGGGAGGAGGAGCGTCAACAACCGAACCTCCTTTTTCTTGAATGGACTGATTCTTAGTTATGGCCATCGTCTGAGAATACTTCGACCCCACGGTTGGTGTCAAAATATACTTACACGGACCGAGTACTCACTGAGATGTCTTTCTAGGCTTCAAGTCTCCTTGACTAGCTAGGACCGAAGGGTGGGGGTACTAGTGATTACACTCCGACACTCAAGTTAGTAAGAGTATAAGACAAGAGAAAGAGAATGGATAAGTGAGTGAAATTGAATGATTTACCTGGCTTCCTGAACCCCTATTTATAATAGGATAGAAAGCAACTATTACCCGAATCAGCAACAACTGATTACCCACTATGCCAGATTTACGGTAAATGAATTCCAGTAATGGAATTCAGTTATGGTAACTGATCATGGGCCCGAGTTAGTGGGTTGAGGACCGACCAGGGAGTTGTCGGTCTAGGCCGACACCTCATCGGGTGAATGTCAGGGAGCGAGGCTGACTTGGGATTGGTCGGTACCTATCCAGTACACTATACAATTAAGATTATCTAAAGCCATTGATTTTAAAATATATAAAGAAATCAAAACATAAATATAGAATCAAGTCAAGACATTTCTAGCTCTAAAGAAAATTCATAATTTATTGTGTTTCAATATTTTGACTATGCGAGATTTTCGGTAATTGAGTTCCAGTGGAATTCAATTATGGTAACTGATCATGGGCTCGTGTTAGTGGGTTGATGACCAACTGAGGAGTTGTCGGTCTAGGCTGACACCTCATCGGGTAGTGAGGCTGACTTGGGATTGGTCGGTACTCATCCAGTACATTATACAATTAAGATTATCTAAAGCCATTGATTTTAAAATATATAAAGAAATCAAAACATAAATATAGAATCAGGTCAAGACATTTCTAGCTCTAAAGAAAATTCATAATTTATTTTGTTTCAATATTTTGACTATGCAAGATTTTCGGTAATTGAATTCTAGTGGAATTCAATTACGATAACTAATCATGGTGTCATGTTAGTGGGTTAAGGATCGACCAGGGAGTTGTCGGTCTAGGCCGACACCTCATCGGGTAGCGAGGCTAACTTGGGATTGGTCGGTACTCATCTGGTACACTATACAATTAAGATTATCTAAAGCCATTGATTTTAAAATATATAAAGAAATTAAAACATAAATATAGAATCAGGTCAAGACATTTCCAACTCTAAAGAAAATTCATAATTTATTGTCTTTCAATATTTTGACATTGGCAGGCAGAAAAAAAAGTTTTGATTTTTCTTTTTTAATTTTTAGGGATTATATTCACTTCAACTTCAAAAATGCTAAAATGGAAAAAAAAATCGCATGCCAAAAATGAAAAGAAAATCGCTAGAAAAAGGGCTTGAACCTCCAACCTTGTGGTTAACAACCACACGTTCTAACCAACTAAGCTATTCCAACTCTTATTAAATCAATACTCATTTTAATATATATATTTCTTTTCAATAATTACACTAAAATTTTTTGAGGAAGAAAAGAATAGTTACATATAAGATAGGGACGTAAGAAAAGAATAGTTACATATAAGATAGGGACGTAAGAAAAGAATAGTTACATATAAGATAGGGACAATTTCATAGTGCCCGTAAGTTAATTATAAAATTTAGACAGCATGACTCAAAAAATTGAAGACTCAAAAAATTGTTCTTTCAAATTTTATATCTCTTTAAAAAATTCAGTGAATAAATCTTCTATTTCGAAGTTTGAAAAATCAATTTTCGACCACTCCTCCCATCCTCCATTGTTAGATTCTAAAGTAAGAATCTCATTTAAAAATGATTTGTCCAAGCTTTCAAGTATTTGAGAAATACTAGCATCCAATGGCTTCTTACTTGGCTTGTTTGTCTCCCCCTTATTTGTGTTGTTTGTATTTCCCATCTTACTTGTTTGACCATTATCTGCCTCAATATAAGAAATGTCACTGTTACTTTGTTTATAAACCATTTCTTTTACAGGATCATCCATAACTCTCTTGATTGGAATCACATTGTAACACAGGGTGATGGCCTCTACATTACATGTTGCAACAGGAGAAATCTTAGAAAGAGGAGATACATGTGTATCACTCTAAAGTAAATGGATTATGGGATATGTTCTTGAAACTGGATTAGCTTAAATATGTGATCCCTTGAGTACACAGTTCTCCATTAATGGCTAACTTGTTGTAGAAGATGATCCAAAATCTACCTTATTATTAGGAGATGGTAGTAACATAGGACTTGAGGATAAAGTAAACATATAATTGGTGACATGATAAAAACTTAGTGTATACTTATAGACAACTTAAACAATTATACCTTTGACTTGATTTTTCTTGCTAAGTCACTACTAGAAAAAAGTACATTTTACATCGTTAAATTTACATTGGTTATTAGGTAAACCGATGTAAATATGAAAATGGTGGCATTTTTGTAAATAAAAGAAAACCTGATCGCATATTTACATCGGTTCTATGAAGACCGATGTAAATATGTGAATATTTACATCGGTTTATTGAAGAACCGATGTAAGCTATCAGCTGTTTCTTAAATCTCAGCTCCAAACCCAAACCTCTAACTAACAGAGCCCTCGCTTTCTTCCTCTGTCGATCCTAAACCCTAAACCATCAATATACAACCTGAGTGAAATAGTTGTCCGATAAGGAGAAGTTGCCTCTGTTGCGGAGCCTTGGGAGTTGACACACGGTCTTGGGAACTTCACCGTAGAACCGGTTGTGCTCCAAGTTCAGGTAGCGGATGTTTTCCAAGCAACCGAAGGAGCGTGGGATGGGACCCGTTAACTGGTTTTTGCTGACATCAAAGACGGTGGCCTTGTGGAGGAAGCCAATCTGGTAGGGCAAGCAGCCTTGGAAGTGGTTGCCCAAGAAAAACACTTCGACGAGGTTTTTGGAAGCTCCGATGCTAGGGGGGATTGAACCGGTGAGTTGGTTGTTGGCGAATGTGAGAAACCTAGCAGGAGTGGAGGCAAAGGTATCGGGGAGAGGGATGCGCGGCAGCATACCAAGCGAGAGTCCATGAATGGAAGCACCGCTTTCTCGTTCGTCCCTCTTTTTAGTCACTCGGGGAAGCCCTTTTTGTTTTCTCTTATGCAAGAATCCAAGTCTTACCCTTCTACTTCGCCCTTTGTTTTCTTGTTTACCTTCTTTCTTTTGTGATGTGGTCACTACTACAGGCCACTTGCTTGGGTGCAGGTCTTAGTGCTGATTATAGCTTCTATAAATTGATTAAGTAAAGGTTTGTTATGATTACAGAACAAATAGGTCGTTCCGTCCAACAGAAGAGACAGGGGCACATCAGAATCAGAAGAAGTGTTGTGCTTTCATCCTACCTTTAGTCAGGAAATGGAAATTCACTCTTTTCTTTGTTCACCCGCCCCAGTTTAGATTAGAGAATAAGAAAGGATGCCACCACCGGGAAAACCTTTGGCTGAGCTATGATCCTGACTCAATGATCAGCCAGAGAATTGGTTGTTGTTGATGAAAATGACATCGAGAAATTTCATTTGAAAGAGCTGGGAGGGAATGGGACCGTAGAGATAGTTGAACCTGAGGTCGAGGAAAACTAACCGATGTAAATATGTCAGCTTATTTACATCAGTTGCTTGGATAACCGATGTAAATTTGCTACCACATTTACATCGGTTATTTTAGAACCGATGTAAATTTGCTGCCACAATTTACATCAGTTCCAGAACCGATGTAAATAACCTAAAATAATAAATGTAAATTTGCAATTTTGTAGTAGTGAGTGGTCTACCACGAGATCTCTTTGCAACAATTGACCCATCTATAGCTTGAGTATTTTTTCTTTTCTTGTCAAACACTCTCGTCATGGGTGGTGAGAAGTTTACAGAATCCATGGGATTAAGTGGCGTTGGTATATTTTGTGTAGAAAGAACGGTACTAGTAGACCCACCTACAAGAAAAGGAAAAAAAAATTCACCGGTTAAAAATGAAGAGAACTCAAATATAGAAATTATTAGGGGTGTTCAGAACCGAACCGATCCAAAAAAATAACTGAAAATCGACCCAAAAAACTGATAACCGATTAAAACCGCAAACTTTTGGATCACTTTGAATTTTTTTTTTCTAAAACCGCACAGTTTGGTTCGGATTGCAATTTGACATTTTAGAACCAATTCAAACCAAACCGAGCTGCAATACTTTATTAAAATATAATTATATTTTTATTTTTACTTTAAAAAGAAAATCTAACCTTTCCTATTACAATTTTTGTTTTAAGATCATTTTTCTTGAAAAATCTCATCATTATGATTTCACTATCATATCATCAACCTTTATTCCAATTTATCTTCACCACACATTTTCATATTCTATTTAAATCATTCTTTTCATTTCAAGTGATATGATTTTCTTAATTTGATTTATTTACTCTTTAATTGTTCGTATTTTATCTTTCATTTAGTTTCGTTTTTTATCATTCATTTAATTTCGTACTTATTGTTTGATTTAAAAATATTTAATTAGCTGTAAAATTCTATTTGGAAAATTTAATATAGTATTTTTTTCAATATCTAAATATGAAACATGGGATTATTGAAATATGTATATACAAAAAAATATTAGGATAGAAGTCATAAAATTTATAATTTTGAACTAAATCTAAAGATATTTGATTCTCCACAAACTTTATGTGAATATATGGATTGATTTGATTGCTTTATTGTTTGTTTTCTACTAATTATAAAATTTAAGAAAGTCTAAATTATAATCGTTATAATATCTTATTTTCATTTATAGAAATTTATAATTTATATGAATAAAATTAAATACTAAAATATGAATGGTGTGTGTGATAATGTTGATATATGAGATTGGAATGACATATAAGGATAAAAATTTTAAATGAATGATTGAAATCTTAGTCTTAAACTTTTTTGTGTATGTAAATTGAAATCTTAAATTACATTTGCTTTAATTTAAATAAATTTGTTTCATTTAATTGTATGAATTAGTTGATAAAAGATCTTATTTTAATATAATTTTGATTTATTCTAATTACTTTCTTAATTAAAGTTTATATTTTTATTAGAAATGTTATGTTGTGATGAGAAATTAACAGTAAGAGAGAAATTCACTTATATTTTTTTTTTCAAGAAAGAATCATGATAATATAGGGAATTATGAGATTTATAGAAATTTATCGTTCAAACAGGGACCAACTTTTTAAAAAATTATAATTGTTCTACCTCTTTAAATTCCATATAAAATTTATAAAAGATAGTTCTTTATATAATATCATAGAAACATACCAGAAGGTGTGATACACCATATTTTATCTTTTTATTTTCATCATGAGTTAGAAAGGGATAGTAGTGTTATCAACATTTTACAATAGTTTTACCACAATCATAATTGGAAAACCACTAATTACTTTTTAAAAAGGATTTTAATTGTTAAAATAATAATAGATTGTAAAAAATTTTTCATAACTAATTTGTCTTATTATTTATATGATATTATGGAATATAAAATTAAAGTTTAATATGTTTTAGAAATAATTGTTATGCAATTTGAAGAAATTTGAAAGTAATAAAGAGAAAATTAATCTAAGAGAAGATTTCCCGCTGTTTTGTTCCTTGTATATATATAATTAGAAGTTCAGATGATCCTCCTGTAAGAGGAGTTCACTTTATCTATCTTCTTTCGTCTCTCCTTACAATTTCATTGCTAATCTTTATTTCATATCGCACAACACAAACTCACAATGTCTTGTGCAAGGGTTAACTTTTCTCAGGCTCAAGTTACCTGCATTGTTGATCAATATCTCTGGCCCAGCCGATTCTTCAAAACGCGCACTACCTTTTGCACCGAAGCTTTGTCTTTTGTCGCCAATTCGGCCAACAAATGAGGTTACTCTTCATACTTTCGCAACCCTTTTTTGTTGCTTTCTTTTCCTCTTTCATGTTTTCACAACGAGTTGACATTCTCTCTTTACTCATGGCCTCAATTTTTGTTTTCTTGGTGTCCAAGAATTTGTTGAGTTTGGAGGAGATGCTGAATGAATATATACTTTTGAAGCACGCCAGAAGGTAGTGTTGGCTAAAGAAAGGTTCATGGCGATGCAAGAGAAATATAGAATCTAAACTGTACTTACAAGAGTCGAGTATCTCTCGGACGTCTTCGATTCTTCTAATATCCTGGCCGATAGTGGACCGAATGGAGGAGGTATCTGTGATTACACTCCGACGCTTAAGTCAGTAAGAGATCAACAGGGTTTAGAGTAAATAGAGAGAGTAATGAGAATGAATGTTACCTGGTTACCTGACCCTCAATTTATAGTATAAGAAAGGGGTAACAGAATAATTGAGTGGGTAGTAACTGACTACCCACTACGCGAGATCCACGCTTAGTGGGCTTTAATTAGGATAAGCCGAGATGATACCGGTCTAGGACGACACCCCATCGGCCAAATGGCCGATTAAGGGTAGGCCGATACCTATCCGGTACACAAGCCCCCCTAGTCATGAGAACCGAAAGGAGGTGACTTGAGCCGGGTAGAGGTTGCATGACTATGTTTCGTCTGTAAATTCTGTTGAACTGGTTTCGTTGGGAATCTTCTGGAATAATTCATGTAACTGAACAAGATTTGAAACAACGAGGAAGCTTCTGGAATCAACTTGAGCAGGAAGTTGTTTAAGTTTTGGCTATTTTTGGACACATGGCTGTTCTTGATTGGGGGATTTGTAATGTCTGTGCGTGCAGTTGCGCTCAAGGCTCAAGGCAGTTCACTCGAGTGCCCTGCCATAATGGCGAGAAGTGACTGGCAACACTTCATCTTCTCGGAACTCCTATATAAAGGCGTCCTACTACACTTTCAACACGCTCTACTGTTACGATTCTTCGAAATCTTCTCAGTTTTCTTCAATTTCCAGCTTTCTGCTTCCTGCTTTCGGTTTGTCTTCCTCTTCCTCTTCCTTTTCTTCAGGTTCCGGGACGGCCGAAGGGTCATCGGCAAGGGCAAGTGGCGCGGGGACTGAGGCTTCAGTAGGGATGTCGAGCACCGAGCATCATGAGCGAAGAATGCCGACACCTAGGGATATACCGGCACGCCAAGTGGACAGTGCCGAGGAGCATTCGACCTCAAAGAGTGAGGAGACACCTTTAAGAGAAAGGTGTGCTTCCCCTGAAGGGTACAACTAGGTGGATCTAAGAGAATTTAGTTCTTGCTTCGCTCATCGAAGGGACGTGATGGATTTTGCCGAGGGACAGACAGTGGTTGAACAGGGTTATGACGGTGATCTGGTAAGCCTTGTCCGGTGCACCCCTGGTGAACATGTCTGCCACGACTAAGAAGGGGCGCCAATGGAATTCTTTTATATGTACTCCTGCCTTTTCTCGGATCTACGGGTAAGGCTGCCCTTCGATAACTTCACAGTGGGAGTGCTAGGCAACCTTAATGTTACGCCTAACCAGTTGCATCCGAACAGCTGGGCTCTTCTGCAAGTTTTTCGGATACTATGCCGGGCACTGGACATCGTTCTAACACCGGGTATCTTCCTTCATTTTTTCTCTACCCGGGGGAGGGACCTAATATCCTGGATATCCCTAGTAAGTATAGCTTCGAACGTTACATTTGTTGATTGGTTGGTTGTGGGATTTTTAGATTGCAGCTGCATATTTTTAGGACTTGGAAAATGCTTTTAGGAACTTTATATAAACCTGATAATGCTGTAACATTTCTAATTGAGCTGAGTGTGGAGGCACCAAGTGTTTATTTTTTAACACGCTTCACTTTGGATAAAAAGGTGATGAGAATAGCAACTAATATTTTATGCAGTGCAAAAAAGATGGGTGGAATTTTAATGTGTGCTTACTGCGTAGTGTGAGAAGTATGAAAATTTAAGATGGAGGAAGATTAAAAGAAATGATTGATGGTCTGAGAGTGCAGATCAACAAAATATTACACAGCATGAGTCACAATTGAATACATTGCCAATTTCGATTCTTTTCTTGTTACATTGCTTTTGTTATCTTGCAAATCAAACACACATTATTTTGATATCATAACTTGTATTGGGTAAGGAAATTGAATGTTACTTTAAAATACCACCTAAAGTAACATTAAATTGAGAGGGTTAATATTGGAGGAAAAATATCACAAAATAACAAACCGAAGCAAACTAAAATATTAAAAGAGAAATCAGCAGACACTAAAATTGAAAACCCACGGTACCTAATCCAATCAAAACTTCCACTAATAATAATAATGGGTACACCACAAGTTTTCTTGGAATCTCCAAGGATCAACGGAAAATAATCTCTTCACCAAAAGGGTGAATAATCACTACAAGTACAAGAACAAACCCTAATGGATATTCTAACTAGACAATAGAGAAAATCACAAATATAGATATTGATACCAGGTATTTCTTCTCCACTGACTAGTTGCTTCACAATTGTTCTTCAATAGTTTTTCTGCTTCCTTTTGTAGAGTATATGCACGTATTTGCACTCTTCCTTTTTCTTCTCTCTCTTTTCAAAGGCTTCTCTCTTTTTAACCTTGCAGCTGCAATTTCAAATTCAAAATAACTCTCTACCACATGCTAATTTAATTAGCATAGTAAATGGGCTCAGGCCCACGCCTTCCTTTTTATTTAATTTATTTTATATGCAAAGTGGCCCAATTATTGGTGACCACCTAACATATCTCCCTCTCACCAATTAACTTGAGCATAGTCAACCAAGCCTGCTTTTTCTTTGCAAATATCAAATTTTCCTGTAGGTAAAGTTTTTTTCATCATATCTGAACCATTCTCATCTATATGAATTTTTTCCAATGATAATTGTTTCATCTCCAAAGTATCACGTATCCAATGAAAGGTCGAATTCTTATAGAGATAGATTGCACTTTGACTATCACAATACAAGACATATTTTTCTTATGATAATCCCAACTCTTGTAGGAACTTCTACATCCACAAGAGTTCTTTAGCAGCTTTTGTAACAGCAATATATTCCGCATCTGTAGAAGATAAAGCAATACACTTTTGTAATCTAGACTGCCAAGACATTGTTCCTCCTGCAAAAGTCATCATATAACCAGAAGTATACTTTCTAGAATCCACATCACGAGCCATGTCTGCATTTGTGTAACCATTCAACACAGGTCTACCACTACCAAAACATAAGCAAACTCTAGAAGTACCTTTAAGATACCTAAGAATCCACTTCACAACTTGTCAATGCTCCTTTCCAAGATTAGCAAGAAAACGGCTAACAACACCAACAGCATGAGCAATATCTGGCCTTGTACACACCATGACATACATCAAACTACCAACTACAGATGCATATGGAATCTTTTGCATTTCTTCTTTCTTTTTCTCACTTGTAGGACACTGTTTTGAGCTCAACCTAAAGTGACTAGCAAGTAGAGTACTAACAGACCTAGAATTGTCCATATTAAATCTTTATAATACCTTCTCAATATACTTTTGTTGTGATAGCCATAATTTTCCATCTTCCTGTCACGAACAATTTTCATGCCAAGGATTTGTTTTGTAGAACCCAAATCCTTTATTGCAAAGGACTTGTTCAATTCTCTTTTGAGACTTTGAATCTCTTCCAAATCATGACCAACAACCAACATATCATCCACATTCATAGAGCAAGAGAATAATAAATTTTCCATTAGGAAATTTTTTCATAAAAACACAATGATCAGAAGAGGTTTTATCATACCCGTGATCCACCATGAAGGAATCAATTTTCTATACCATTGTCTTGGAGCTTGTTTCAGTCCATACAAGCTCTTTCTCAATCTACAAACAAGCTTCTCTTTACCTTTGATTGTGAAATCTTCAGGTTGTTCCATATAAATTTCTTCTTCCAAATCACCATAAAGGAAAGTTGTGTTCACATCAAGTTGATCAACTTCTAAAGTTAAACTTGTTGTCAAACCAAGTACAACTCTGATTGAAGACATTTTGACCACAGGTGAAAATATTTCATCAAAATTAACTCCTTTCTTTTGATTAAATCCCTTCACAACCAACCTTGCCTTGTACCTTGGTTGTGAGCTATTTTCTTCTGATTTCAATTTGAACACCCATTTAGTTTTTAGTGTTCTCTTACCTTGAGGTAGCTTCACCAAATCAAATGTGTGGTTCTCATGTAAGGATTTCATCTCTTCTTGCATGGCTTTGTACCACTTGTCTTTCTCTTCATGTGACATAACTTCTTCATAACTTTCTAGCTCTCCTCCATCGGTCAATACAACAAACTCATGAGGGGAATATTTTAGTGAAGGACGACTCTCTCTAGTAGATCTTCTCAAAGAGGTTCCACAAATCGTTCAGGAGGAATTGGTTCAGTTGGTTTAGAAACTTGAGTCTCAGGTATATCAATTGCATTCTCCAAATCTGCATTCACATCTCCCCCATGATCAACAATGTAAGAACCCATTTCTCTACCTTCTCTCTCTTATCACTACTAGTAACTACCCGTTCCCTATCACAATCTAGGGTTTTAAAATTTTCACCCAAAATCCTCCATCATGGCAGAAGGGGTTGCATCCAAAGTAGTCAATCCCAACATCGTTACCGCCGTAGACATGGGCGTTGAAAACGTCGAGGCCAAAGACAACAACGACGAGTCTAACCTGAAGTGCTAGGGACGAGGAGCCTCTAGACGACAATGTTTCGAAGAAGTAGAAGGTGGACGAAGAAAAGTCTGTGGAGGAACAAAAGTTGGAGAACCATGATGATCAGGGAGAAAAAGAAAAAGAAGCAGAGGAAGAGGAAAAAGCCGAAGCAGTAACATAAGAAAATGAAGAAAAGAAGGACGCAAGTGGTCCCATCGAGTTGGGATACAAGAGCTTCAATTCTTCCACAGAGATGTTTCATTACCTCTACGATATTCTTCATAACTGGCCTCAATATCTCAATGTTAACAAGATCTGAGCACACCATTGTGAAGCTCTCGAAGAGTAAAGTACTTTGGACCAATTAGAATCTCAATTTGGGTAAGTTTTCAGTACTTCATTTCTTCTAGGGTTTGAAAAGGGTTACTGATTTGGGGTTCTTTGAATATGTGCATGTGATGTTTTTGGTTTAAATATGTTTTATGTAAAGGAAATTTTGTGGTAATGGGTTGGATTTGTGGTTTAGGCACTCGTAGAGTACTTTGAAGCATTTGGGAGTTTGATCAAGGAGAGAGATTGCAAACTATCTTGGAAATCTTTTGAGGTAAGGGAAGTTAGTGTTAGTTTGAGTTTTGAATTGTAAAGAAATATGATTTTGGGCCTGTTATGGACTGATATACCCTAGACTGTGATTGAATTTGTGTGTGTTAAATGGTTGAAGAATCTGCACCTGTGAATTGTTGTCATGATTTGTAGAATTGATAAATTAGACTGTGATGATTTGAGTATTGTGTCCATGTTTAGTGGTATACTTGTTATTATAAATAGAGTTTGCTTGAATTTTGAATGATAAGAATTTGGTTCCAGGTTGTATGAAAATGTGTAGATTTGAGAGTGGTGTGGAACTTGTGATTTGACTGTACTGAAATATTCTTATATTGAAACATATGCTAAAATTGTGAATGAGTAATAGTTAGATGGATTGACTGATTTGCATCAAATTGTGCTTATTGATGTGTTTGAAATGAAAGGTGGTATAACTTTCAATTGAGTAGAACCTTGTTAAACCTATGAATCTGATTTGAGTTAACTTAGTGATGTGGTAAAGTGGAGTTGGGTAATTGAAATTTTGGAGAAGAATTTACTTTGAATTAGTGACCCAATAATTTATGAAAACATGCCTAAATTAATCTGATCTGACTAGACTCATGACATGAATTTTATTTGAATCCTTGGACAAAATGTGATAATCTGATATGGAGCAAATTGCTTGATGTGGGATGAATTTTGTTTGAGTTAAGCTAAATTGAATTCTTGTTTCAGTTGTGAAATTTTATAGGATAACCATTTTGAATTACCTGATAAATCAATTTTTCTTGAGAAGAGCATGAGATAAGCTGATTTAACATGTTTAGATGTATCAAATTTATGAATTAGGTCCAGTAAATCAAAATGACTTTTCTGCAGAATTTTTAAATAGAGCAATTAGAGCTTGGCCTAGATTTGGGTAATAGAAAAAAAAAAGATATCTAAACAATCACACACAAGCAAAGAAAGCTAGTCTTAAATTAAATTAAATAGGATTAGGGGAACATAGATGAGGAACTTAGGGGAACATAGATGAGGAACTGAGTAGGTGACCCTTGATTGAGAGTGGAATGTTGTGTGTGTTAAATGATGAATGTGAAATTTGTCCTGTTTAGATTGAATACTGTAATTTAGGAATATGCTAAATTGGACTGTTATAATTTGAGTAATTGACCATGGGCTTGGTTGTTGTTCTGATTGAGTGTGCTTATGTTGCAATAATGAAGTGAATTTGAAATGTTGGGAATTACTTTAAATGCATTGTTCATGTAACTTAATTGGAAATCCAGTGGTATTTGATGAGATTGTTATGTAGAACAATATGTTCAATGGCCACTGTGATAGTGGGATTTTGAATTGCTGTAATTCCTTGTTTAGTTGCCTGAGTATGTTTGAAGTGTAGAGTAGTACAATTTGAGATGAATAATGAGTAGAAATGTATGATTGAGAATGATGAGTATGAAATGGGCAAGAGGCTGTGTAGTTCATATTGAGTAGAAGTCTATAATGAAATGAATGATATTTATGTTGGCATGATGCCTTGGTGCTCCTATTAAGGGGAGCTTGATTTTATGATATGAGTATGATGTTAGTAATGTAGTGTGTATGGGTTTAGGGATATGTTATAGGGTATCCAGACCTTAATGACTCTCTAGGTCACATAGACTAAGATTGTCATGTGGTGAAGGTCGATGGAGGTCTTACCAATTGTCTTTATGATAGTTGGTGAGGCTACCCTAATGTGAGATGGGGGTGATGTTTTATGGATGATCCTAGGGTGAAAAAGACTCAGTGGTCGGCCGGTTAGGCCCGTGGTCCTGGAGTACACATCAGGTACTAGCCCTAGATATCTGAAATGCATACAGTCTTCCAGAAGGCGTCGGTCTTGTTTGTGATGCGTGAATTTTATTATGTGTAAAGCCTTAGATAGGCCCTTACACTTGGATGAGATTGTGTTGAATGTCTTATCTATTTTATAAATTCATGTATGTTCTTTTATATCACTAGCTTACCCTACTATGTTGTGTTGTGTATGTTAACTGCTATGATCGTGTATTTTTGCACGGGAACAAATGTCAGGTCTGGAGAGGGTTCATCAGCTGGACGACAGTAGATGTAAGATGATTGTAGCTGGAATTAGAAAAAAAAAATTGTAATTTATATCTTAAGGTCTTATTTAGTTTTGTCGAACAATGTAATAGAATTAGTCCCTTTTAAATCTTGAAATATTATGGAATGTATTAATATAAACTAGTATTTTTGGTATGTTACAAACAATTCTGGTAGGAGGTTCTGGCTCAACATCAATATACCTAGAAGTAATTTGCCTTACCTTCTCTTTCTTTTCAATATCTTCAATAGTTTGGTCTTCAAAGGAAATAACATCTCGGCTTCTAATAATCTTTCTATCAACCAGATCCCAAAATCTGTAACCAAACTCATCACGACCATAACCTTGGAAGATACACTGTTTAGACTTCCCATCAAGCTTGGATATTTCATTTCTAGGGATGTGAACAAATACCTTGCAGCCAAACACCCTTAAATGACTATAGGAAACATCTTTCCCCTTCCACACCCTCTCAGGGACATCACCATCAAGAGGAACAGAGGGAGAAAGGTTAATCAAGTCCACTGCAGTTTTCAATGCCTCACCCCAGAAGGCTTTAGGTAATTTAGCATGAGAGAGCATGCATCTAATTCTATAATTAATTGTGCGGTTCATTCTCTCTACAATACCATTGTATTGAGGGGTCTTTGAAACTATCTTCTCAAGCTTGATGTCATGTTCCTTACAATAGTTCTCAAAAAAACCTCTATATTCACCACCATTATTTGTTCTAACACACTTCAATAATTTACCTATTTCTCTTTCAACATTTGCATGGAAGTGCTTGAACACATCAAGTACCTGGTCTTTAGATTTCAAAACAAAAGCCCAAACTTTTCTAGAATGGTCATTAATAAAAGTAACAAAATATGAGCAACAACTAATTGATTTAGCACCCATAGTGCAAACATCACTGTGAAATAAATCTAAGATATGTGTTCTCCTACGTGGAGGATAAGTGTGAAAAGAAACTCTATGTTGCTTACCAATTAGACAATCAGAACAGGTTTCAAGAGATGTACCTTTGATAGGAAGTAGACTTTGTCTTACAAGAGTATCAAGGCCTTTCTCAATCAAGTGACCAAGCGGTTTATGTCATAACTTTGTAGAACAATCCTCAATTGCATTCACTTGCGGTGTAGACAATTTTCCTGATGTCCAATAAAGAGTATTATGTTTCTCTCCTTTTGCTACCACCAAAGTTCCTTTAGTGCACTTCCATTTTCCTTCACCAATGGAATTATGATAATCATCTTCATCTAATACCTGTATTGAGATCAAGCTGAGGCGGATGTCAGGAGTGTGCCTAACATTCTTCAAAAGTAGCTTGCAACCTGTATTACTCTCTATCCATATTTGTCCAATGCCAACAATCTTACTAACCCCTTGATTTCCTATTTTCACATACCCATAATCTCCTGTAGTATAGGATGTGAAATACTCACGATGTGGAGTAACATGAAAAGAGGCAGCAGAATCAATAACCCATTCATATTCTTGGCATGTGAGATTAATAGAATTTTCATCATAAACAATGATAACCTCACCATCAGATACAACTGCAGTGGTGGCTTTATCTTTATTTTCTTTCTTACTGTTACTATTATTGCCTCTATCTCTTGATCTTTCTCTCTTGAGAATCCTGCACTCTTTTATCATGTGTCCCGGTTTGTTACAATGGAAACACGTTATATCATTCCTCAATCTTGATTTTGCTCTTGACTTGCCACGATCATCAAATCTTTGGAAATTTCTATATTGACTTCTTCCTCTAGACTCCATAACTAAAGCTTCATTATGAGTTGAGGAGTTAACTCTACTACTTCCCTTTTTCCTAGTTTCTTCATTTAAAAGACTATCTTTGACCATGTCAAAAGTCAATTTTCCATTAGGAGCATAATTACTCAAAGATACCACTGAAACCCATGTCAGGAAGACTTTCGATACAAGGATTTACCTTAACTTGACTCTGATACCACTGTTAGTAACATTGGGAGATTTTAATCAATGGGGTAAACTACAACTATATAAAAGAATACGACTCCTCTTTCAACCCAAAACCTTAAAGCTAAGGGTTTGTGTGTCTTTCTCAATTATATACTATTCAACTTTCCCATTTCTACTCAATATGGGATTCCAACACATCTTGAACTTCAACAATAACTACATAGATGCAGATGGTAATATTTTGTTATAGTAAGAGTGAGACTCTTTTGCATTTTTTGTTGTGAAGGGTACATTGAATTTGTACTGACTTCTTTGGTGTGGACTAATGCAGGCTAGGATTTTTCATTTCAATTCAGAAGTTCTAACATGCCCACTATGGAATCAACACTATTAGAGCAATTAAGTGGACTAGAAAGTTTGGTAGTCTTGTATTTTTTTATTTAAATGTATCATTATCTCTCTCCGGAGATCTCGCGATGAGACGAGAGAAATAATTATAAAAAGCATGGGATGAAGCAAATCATTAAAAATAATATTCTAATATTTTATGCAGGAAAGATATAATACAAATATCTCTACCATAAAAATTTAGTTAAAAATAAATATTAGTTAGATAATGTTATTTATATTTTAAAAATTCTAAATAGGAAAACTAGTTTGTATTAATATATTAGAAAATAAATTAAAAATTTAAAAATAAAACATAAGAATTTCCTTTTATAAATCTACTCTACTAAAAATGGTTCATTTTTGATAAAATTATTATCAAATAATTTTTAGTTCTCATATTAATATAAATATATTAAGAAGCTATTTCATTCTAAATTATAATTACTCATACTTTTAAAATAATAATAATAATAATATATTATTATTATTATTATTATTATTATTATTATTATTATTATTATACTGGAATAACTCAACTCCACTAAATCCAATAACTTGGACCCAACAAATTATTTCCCACAAGATAAGCACATTAGTTAATATTGTATTTGTTAGAAGATATCTACGAGATATAAAATATCTATAAGATATAAGATATATCAGTTGAGATACAGTAATGTTAATAATCTGTTAAAAAAAATTATACTATAAATAAGTGGCACCTATAAGGTATACTCAGACCACTCACACTCTTAACCAAATTCTAAACCTTGCACACACATTGTATACTGACTTGAGAATCGGAGTGTAAACGCAGGTACCCCTACGCGGTCCTGAAGGAGTCAGGAACAAATCGAGAAGATCGAGAAGGAGACTGGAGCAGGTTGAGAGGGAGAGGAAGAGAAGCAGCAGCGAATGTACTCGGCCCTTGTAAGTACATTTGGTGCCCACCGTGGGGTTGAGTGCAGTCGGAGTTATGATGATCACTAAGAATATGAGTCAAGAAGAGCCCAAGAGGTCGATTGAGGTCTCTCCCCCCAGAAGTGGCTAAAGTGGCTGAGCATATTGTCACATGACACCCTCACACCAAGAGGAGGCGAGTAGGCCGACCGACATCTACAAATGAAACATGGTTCAATTGATTTGCCAAAAAAGAAAATGATATTCATCGATTGGGGTTTGGCCCCATTCTAAAGAAGATGAGGTCGACCCTTCTATTAGGGAGTGGACACACTACCTTGTCGTGCGTTTCCTCATCATCACAAAAAGAGACATTTTGTCCTTTCAATGTTGAAGAGTTAGGCTCGTTAGAGTTGCTGTAAGGGTGAATTTCAGGAAAATGTTAAAAATGAGGATATTTTCTACTCCTTCATGAATCTTTATTGTCCAATTTGATAAGGATAAATTTCAAGCCAACATCTACTACTACCTCAAAGAGTAGCTCCAAAAGAGTGTTATCCTGAAGCTACTATTTAGCTTTCACCTGTATTTATCTGCTCCCATGTAACGACACGATCATCGCAGTATCAACAAAATCACAAACACAACCAGAAAGGGTAAGCTAATGTAAACAACAAGATAAATCATATGGAATTCATAAAATCATTCAATTGTAAGCATAAAATTTCATACAAGTGTAAGGGCCTACCAAAGGCTTTACACATTTCAAACACATTCAAAATCAAGACTGACATCTTCCAGAAGACTGTATCGA
The DNA here is from genome assembly GCA_016859785.1 of Macrotyloma uniflorum. Taxonomy (NCBI): domain Eukaryota; kingdom Viridiplantae; phylum Streptophyta; class Magnoliopsida; order Fabales; family Fabaceae; genus Macrotyloma; species Macrotyloma uniflorum. Next base: position 174,920 of record BDMB01000147.1, read on the forward strand.
TCTCAGATGTCTAAGGCTAGCACCTAATGAATCAACATGGTCCACGGGTTTTATAACGACTGACTAATTGAGTCTTTTCACCTTAACACCATCCATATATAAAAAATAGGACTTCGGGTCTTATCACGACCGACTAACTGAGTCTTTTTCACCTCAGTGTCATCCATGTATAAAAAATAAGACCTTGGATCTTATCACGACCAACTATCTGAGTCTGTTTCACCTCAACGTCATTCATGTATCAAAATAGGACATCAGGTCTTATCACGACCAACTAATTGAGTCTGTTTCACCTCAGCGTCATCCCCTTGCTACTTATAGCCAACACCACATTAGGGTAATCTCATCTAGTTGTCTTTTCAGAGCAACTAATGGAACCTCCATCCACCTCTCACCACATGTGATCTTAGTCTATATGACTTTGATCCACATTGAGGTTTGGATACCTTATGACATATCCCTAGATCCATACACACTAAACTACCACATTTCATTCACATCATGATAAACTTATCCTCAAAATGAACTATACAGTTTCATGCCCATTTCATGCTCATCATTTTATATTCACAAATTACTAATCATCATTCACAACATCACATCACCAATCTCATTTCACAATCCAATTCCAATCACAATACATCACCAAATCGCACATCACATAGCTAAATAGCTTAATCATATAACAAATATCTTATAACATTTTATCATATTTCACATATATATACTCTTTTAATAAAAATTAGAAGATGAATGATTATCCAAAAATAATAAACTTTCGTTCAAGCAAAAATACTTTCGAAAACATTTAGCTCATCCTCATAGCATGACCTTTAATCACTCAAAAATTCATATCTTATGTTTTACACATTATTTTTATGTGAAATAAAAATCATTGATTAGCTAACATCTAGGGATAAAACTTTTATGAAGAAAATTTTCCCAAATTCGTAAGCAAAACATTCCAAAAGGGGTTCGTAATTTCAAAGTGAATAATTTTACTGACAACTTGACCTTTGATTATGAAAAAAATCGTATCTTGAGTTTTTTTATACATATCCTTTTTAGATGAATAAAAGCCAAGAGATAACATCTAGGTCTACAACTTTCATGAAGAACACTTTTTGAAATTAGAAATAAAATCAAGCCAAAATAGGATCGCAATCTTAGAGCAAAACCCAAATCACACTTTCACATATAATAATCAATATAATTCTCATCAATCTCATATAATAACACATCAATACATATAATCATTCAATCAATCATAATTAATTTTGCTTAATTAGCTTCCCTTACCTTTAAAGGATCTCAAAACGAAATTCTATTTGGATAGAATTAATCTACTCTTCATGCTTTTTCACCTGGTGTTCTTGGATTTTCAAAGAGATAAGAATTGAAGAAGAATTTTTGGAAAGAATTAAGAGAAATTTGAGAGAAGTTTAAAGAGATTAGAGAGAAGGAAAATTAGGGTTTTCTAGAAATAATTTGAAAATAAAAGGATTAGGGTTAAATATGCTACTTATAATCTCTCCCTTTTCTACGTAAGTGGACTTAGGATTTACTCAAAATCGAGTCCTCACATATTTGGCTACATGATGAGTCATATTTTATACTCACATTTATAGTCTTATTACATTTCTAAGTACTTTTTCTTTTCTTATTTCTTTCATTTAGCATATTTTCATATTTTTCACAATGAATAGGCATAATTACAAAAACATTCTGTTTTTTTGTATTTTTACTATATTTTCTTGTATTTCCTTATTTTGACCTTTACTTACTGTTTGATTTATATTTTTTTTTTTGTAGAACTCTTATTGAGTTGATTCTTTTTTAATTGTATTCTATACTTCTTGGGCTTCAATTTGAACTCTTGAATCATCGCATTTGAATATCAGAGCTATTTTTAATAAATTTTAGAAGTTTGCACAAAAATATGTTGTTATGTTTTCGGATTTGACTTTTGTAATTGCTATTGGGTGGGCCTATTTTGGCCAAGACCTGGCCCATTCGTTCTTCCTAAGTATAACTACTATATAACCATTGGAATAGTCATTTTTGGTCGAGTAACAATTAGAGAGTAACCATTAGATTGTACGAGTAGAGAATTAGATGGTTAGAATTAGAATAGGTTGCTTTCTTCTTCCGTAAGCTTTGTTTCTTCACTTTGGTATTTTCATTTACGTTTCATCAATTTACATTTTCTCCAAGCTTTCTTTCCTTTCTTGCAATTTAAATTTCAGCAAAGTTTTAATTCCTTTAATTACTTGCAATTTACGTTTCCTCTCAATTTAAGTTTCCATACAAGATTTTCTTTTATTTTATTTTCACAAGCTTCTTTTCTTTTTGCTATTGATTTTTTCCTTGCTGTTCTTGACCAAGAATGGTAATGGCAATGTGTTAGAATGTCTTTCTAAACACAATTATACAAGGATTTTGTGGATTAATTAGATCTTTGATGCAAGAGGAATAAGAACTTATCATATAACTTAGTTCTTTTAATCCATGCATTTTCGTTTCAGCATTTCTTTTAATTTCCAGAAGTTTAGTTTTTTTTTTTTTCATTTCTCCAACATCCAAACCCCCAATCTTAATTTGTTTAAGGAAGAAGCAAATGGCAATGAACATGTGTGTATGGTATACGTCTTTGGATTGGCACCTAGGTTGACCTCTTTATTATATTAGTGGGGGAAATTTAGGATTTGAAAACACCTTGTGACAAGGTGTTCTTTCAATGCACCAGTGGCTGCTTTAGAGGCTACATATTCTGATTCATTAGTCTAACTGGAGGATACTTTTGTTGATATGAATTTTGAAACTGAGGTTGTTGAAATTGAAATTTTTACTGTTGTGGTTATGGCTATGGTGGTCCATATCTCAAATTTGGGTGGTCTCTCTAACTTGGATTATAAGTATTTGAAAATGGATTATAGTTTGGTTGGAGTAGTGACGCACACCAATCGTAGGGTGTGATTCAAAACATTTAAGTTCCCCCTCTAATGTAGTAGGGAAACAACTAAAATAGAAGAAGCTCAATCCTTAGTCCAATGATATCAATAACTTCAAGATGTTTTGTAACATACCCAAAATAACTACTTATTCTAATAGATTCAGTTCATGCATAAAGCAGGCAAGTATCAATACTATTTTTCTTATATTTTTCCTTTTTGATTTTCCAAAGAAAAAAAAAATATTATGCTACTAAACTTTTACATTTATCCTCACGCCTAAGTTACTTCATTTCCATAGAGAAATCACCACTTACCCTATTATTTGCTCACGTATAAAGAACACGATCATAGTAGGTTCACAAACACACAAAAGAGAACAGAAAAGGGTAAGCTAGTGAAAACAAGATAAATCATAAGGAATTCATAAAATCATTCAATAGTAAGCATAAAATTTCACACAAGCGTAAGGTCCTACCAAAGGCTTTACACATTTCAAAGACATTCACAATCAGGACTGACACCTTCCGGAAGATTGTATGGATTCGGATATCTAGGGTTAGCACCTGATGAATACTCTAGGACCACGGGCCTAACCGGCCGACCATTAAGTCTTTTTCACCCCAAGATCATCCACAAAACATCACCACACCCATCTCACATCAGGGTAACCTCACCAATTATCATAAAGACAATTGGTAAGACCTCCATCGACCTTCATCACATGACAATCTTAGTCTACATGACTTAGAGAGTCATTAAGGTATGAATACCCTATAACATATCTCTAAATCCATACACACTACATTACCAACATCATGCTCATAACATAAAATCAAGCTGCCCTCAATAGGAGTACCAAGGCCTCATGCCAACATAAATATCATTAATAAATTTCACAACACATCTCTATCACATATCTCAAAACACAGAAATTTCACTATTCTAGGATAGGTTAGTTCGCTTAGCAAACTCCAGATCTGCTCAATGTATTTTATGTAGACTTGAATTCTATAGAAAACCAACCTTAAATCTATTGACCCAGTTTTCCTTTTAAGCATTGCTAGGGGTTTAAAAGGGATCCATTTAGGACTGTTTTCATAAATTGAGGGTCAATTATTCAAGGTAGATTTTCCTGAAAATATAAATCAATTCCATTTCACTTTATCACACACCAATTCAAAATAAATCAAATTCAAGAATTCAAAACAGGATCCACACAAAAATTGAATGTTATGTCATTCCCAATTTAAGCACAAAGTAAAGCCGAAACAAGATACAATTACAACTTCAAACAATTCATCTACTTTTTACTCATTCACCAAGCAAGTCAAAAGGTCATTTAATCAAAGAGCACAGTTACGTACATTAAAAATCCAATTTTCCTTTCATTATCCAGATCAACACAGTCTCATTTCACTCCTTCAAAATATATCAAATTCAATAGCTCAACTAGATTTCAACAATTTAATTCCACACTATTGATTTGAACCATAATTACTACATATATTACATCTCAAACATACAATTTTCAAGTTCCGGAAATCATTCAAAATTATACCATAACCACAAGGTCACAACTCAACAACTCAATTGAACAGAATCACAACACAACACATAAACCCCATTAAGCAGTTACATTCAGCAGACACATTCAAAGAAAATCACATGTAAGGTTCCAAATTTCAAGTTTTCCCCAAATCCTGAAAGTCTAAACTAGACTAGCTTCCCTTACCTATTTTGCTTCAAAACTGCCTTTGCACTCCACTCTACATAATAAAGCCCCAAGTTCTCTAACTAGTTATCCAAGCACCTATTTCATAATCAAACACACCACTAGGAATCTAAGCTAGCATAGAGTGATTTGGAGGAAGAAAATGACACATGTAAACAGGTTTGGTCCACATAAAACCCCAAGGACAATTTGGCTAAAAGGGATTTTAAGTAAGGAAAACTTACTCAAATCAAAGTTCCAATCAATTGAAAATGATCTATTCCTCAAAAGTTTCGGTTTAGTATCCTTGGGTCTTGAAAATGATGAAGGAAGAACAAGAAAATTTAGGGAGAAGGTAGAGGGTTTAGAAAGAAAGGAGTTTTAGAGAGATAGTGGTTTTAAAATAATGAAGGTTGAAAGGTTTAATTTTTCTATTTATAGTCCTTTTTAAAGCTTTACTAAACACTTTCACCCTTCATCACTTAACTACTACCTCTCTAGAACTAACTCACACTAGATTCTTACATATTTTGTCTTTATTGTTATCTATCACCTAAATATTAGTAACTTCTAGATGTTTTATCTTTACTATTGCCTATCGTCGTATATATATATATATATATATATTACCCAAATTGAAAATATTAATAATTATATATTATTATTACACATCTATCTTTTCTATCTTTTATGGTATTAGAGTCTATCCTATTATCATTATACTACCCTCACCCACACATGTCTTGTCCTACAAATGTTTAGTTCTACGTTTGAGTTAGTGAAATCTCGATGTGGAGAGAGTGTGTTGGAAATTTCACATTACCTAGATATATACCCAAATTAATATCTATATATATATATATATATATATATATATATATATAAAGTATAGCAAACCTCATATCATAAATCGATTTTATGAGGTTGAATTAGATTATAAGCTCACTTTTCTTATTTGATAAGAGAAAAAAAATAATCTTACGAATAAAGGTATCCAATAAAAAATGAGTAAAAGAAGAAATAGATTATAATATATATATATATATATAATTATGTAGATTTTATATTATTACTTATTTAGAAACTGTTTTAATAATATTTTTAAAGATAATTATTATAAAAATTAATAAAATTATTAAAAACAAGTTATGCAATTTTTAGTTTGTTGGTGCACATATTAGATTTAATTACTCATGTAATTATAATATAACTTTTATCTTTCAATCTTTGTATTTAAAAATAACTTATTTCAATCCTCACGCATACCATTTTAATTCCTTTTAATCATTATATATATAATTCTAAATATATTATAAAAATTAAAAGGTAAACTTTATTTAACTATAAGATCAAATGAGTAATTAAATATTTTCTTAAAAATATATTCATTTTACCTTTTCTTGTAAGAAAATATTATATTTATATTTTAAGATTAACATAAGTGATTAAAAGTTTCAATGATAAAGATATTCATTTTAAAATTAATATTTCTCATACCTCTCCTTGGACTCTATTAGACCCTGAGAAAAAAAGACAAAAAAAAATAATACATTGGCGTGAATGTGTTGATTAAATGCAACTCAGCTTACAAATAATTTTCAAATTTGTCAACATATTTTTATTTGCGTAGCATGTTGAATTCATAGCCAAATGTTGACCTACGTAAGGAATATAAAACAGAACCTTATTTATTAATTTATATTTATATTCTAAGCAAGCGTGCGCATGTTTGTGACGTGTTAAAGAGAATAACTTTTGATAGTCCAAAGGCTATGTTTGCCCTTTACTTTCATGAAAGGTTATCGAATTTATCAAATATACATATTTTGGTTTAAATTAATCCACTTTCATATTTTAATTTACATTTTCAATCTTAGTATGATTAAGATCGCCTTTAAAAAATCTTAAATCATCGTGAAAATGACAAATGATTTAGTGATTAAAAATTATTTATGTTTTTAACTTGAAGTTAAAATTATTCGGTGAGTGATATTAGATATTTGTGTAAGTTAGAATTACTTAAGTTTGAGTACTTATTTATTAATTAATGAAATCATTTAAAAGTTTGAAGCAAGTTAAGATAGTATTCAAATTCTCTATTATAAGTTTATGTTTATTTTTTGTTTAAACTATTTTTATAAAAACATAATATTTAAATATTATTTGGTCAGATTATGTAAACCTTCATAAGATTATTTGAAATCTTAATTTTGATAAAACCTTTGAAAAAGTTATGAAATTTATTCGAAGTACCTCTTTTTAGAATTCATATGTACTTCTAATTATAGGTCAAAGTTCCTTTTAAAAACTAAAAATTTAACATGTTTAAACATAAGGTTTCAATATGAAAGGTTGAATAGTTAATATATATTCAAATATAATTGTTACATATTTTCTTAAATTTTTATGCTACATTAAAATATGTAATGTATCAATTTTTTGTAACAATTTTTTTCTACATATATATAAAATTGATATATTTAAAATAACTAATTATAAAATCATATGTTTATATATATTTTTTAATTAATAATTAATAACAAATTACATCCTAACAATAAAAAATTTGTAATTAATAGTTAATTATGACATTTTTTTAATTATCAATAATCAAGTGTGGCTTGAAAATCAAAAGATTTGTAATTTATAATTGATATAATTTTATTTTAATAAATAGTTAATAATAAAGCCTGACCTGATAATTAGAAACTTTGTAATTAATTATAATAAGAAATGTGTATTTTTAATTTAATTTTATAGTAAAGGGCTAGATGAGTTATTAAATTTAATTCATAGATACTAATATGATGGACTTAACAATCAAGAACTTATATGACATAATATATATTTTAAAGAATATATATAATATAATTTAAAAGAAAAATGTATTAGATATAATTTGATAACTAAGTAGTTTATTTATAATTTTTAAATTCTCACATTTGTCTTTTTATTAAATGAGAAAATTTATATTCACGTACTTATGTTTTACTAACGTTATGATGAAAAATATTTCTTCACTTTCACTTTAAGAAAAATTTATTGGAATCAATTAAATTAACTGGTATAAAAACTTAAAATTATCTATTATGAAAGTTTGACTTCATTAAAGTTCAGACAACCAATACTTAATAGAAGTATTTGAGTAATTCCTAAGTATCAAATAAATTATCTTGGCATTAATGAATTAAAATTTAGATAAATAACATTAACATATTGATCTTGAGAAATCATCATACATCTTACAAAGATGTGTTATGGTCAAAGTAGAATGATAAAATACCAATTATCTAAAAATATATTTAGACCCACAATGCCAACATATGTTCAAGTTGAACTACTTGTCTTTAACATGATTGATTTGATTGAGAAACTTGAAAAGTTAAAAGGAAAACTTGGAAATACACTTTATCAAAACTTGATTTTCTAATCACTATTAGATACTTTTCATAATTCATTTTAATTTCAACATGAAAAAAATAATCATGACTTACATGAAATGTTCAATTTACTAATTGATTATGAGAATACCTCTTGGATCAAATGATGGTGCAAACAAATTCATGCATAACAAGGTCAACATAACCAAATTTCATAAAACTTATATACTTTAAAAGCAAAATTTTACTTCATAAATGAAGTTTCTCTAAAAAATAGTTTCTACAAATTCATACAAGATATGAAAACGGTGTAAACCAAATCTCTAAGACATAAAGGTAAGGGATTATTAAGTTTATAATAAGAAATTCCTAATAGGTACACTTAAAGGCAAGGTTAGAAAAATGTAGATTCATTGGCTATCCTAAGAAAATAATGAAATATTATTTTTACCAACCTTCTAACTTTAAAGTGTTTGTGGCTAAAGGGGATATCTTTATAGAAATATAACTCCTTATAAAAAGAAGTCATGATAAAGAAATTGAGTTTGAAATTCTATTAGTTAATGAAACAATTCTAAAGCATGATATAAAAACTGAGAGACTTTTTTTTGATATTCTAAAGTTAACACAAAGTTCATCAACCTTAATTAAGGTTCAAACAATAGTTGTAGGTCAAGAATAAGTTAATGAACTAATCTTAGAGCCTATACAACAATTTATAAACTCAATGTAAAAACATACTAAAAGATCTACATGGTGAACTATGTACCAAATAGATTAAACTTGATGATGTAGGATGGCACATCAAATGAGAATTATTATGATTATAATCATTCCAAAAGCTACAAAAAGGTTATGCAAAGATTTGAATGTAACAAATGGAAAGAAGAGATGGAATGTGAAATGGAATCAATGAAGATCAACAAAGTATAGACTTAAATTAATGCTTCAAAGGATATAAAACCAATTGGTTGTAAATGATTATGCAAGAAAAAGATTGGAGTACATAAAAAGGTTGAGACCTCTCTTGTAGTAATATTCAAATTAATTCTAATTATAACAACATATCTTGATTATGAAATATTGTAAATGGGTGTGAAAATGACTTTTTTCAGTGGTAAGCTGAAAGACCATGTCTATGTGAGACACAACTTGAGAAATTCATATATCATTTAATCATAATAAATTTTTTAAGTTGCAAAAAGCACTATTTATGGATTGACAAAAAGCTTCTAGAAGTTGGAACATTCCCTTTAAGAAAATAATTGAAAATTTTGATTTTATTAGATGTGAGGAAGAACTATGTGTTTAGAAAAAGGTGAAAAAGGAATAAAATCATTTTTTTAGTATTATATTTGGATGATATATTACTCATTTGGAATGATATACCAACATTGCAAAATATAAAAAATTGGATATTAAAATAATTCTCCATAAAATATTTAGGAGAGACAACTTATATTTTAAGAATAAAGATATATAGAGATAAACTTAAAATGTTGCTTAGACTCGGTCAATCTAAGTACATTAATATCATATTAAAAAGGTATAACATGAAAAACACCAAAAGAAGCTATTTGCCAATACTAGAATTACTCTTAATTGAGATGATTGGCCTAAAACTCATGAAGAAAGTGAAGGCATGATTAGAATACCATATGTAAGCACAATGAGAACTATCATTTACACCATGATTTGTACATATTTGAATGTCGCTTATGCATTAAGTTTAATTAATTGATATCAAGCAAATTCTAATGAGGAATATGAAAAGTGATAAAGACCCTTCTTAAGCACTTAAGAAGAACTAAAGGTCAATTTCTCATTTATAGAAATTCTAAATTCAAGTTAAAGGGTTATATTAATGCAAGTGGGAGAATGTCGACAACAAATATGTATGCCCAAGATTCAATTTTCATGTATACAATTTTACTTTTATAATAAAGTAATTTTTTCTTTATTATATTTATATTTTTTAATATAATAGTTGTACTGGATAGATACCGAAGACTATACAAACATATCAACCGATATGATCTTAGTTGTATCCGTTAAACCACTCAGTCTCAAGGACTGAATTATTTTCGATCCTAATCAACAAGTACTAACAAGTACTAATCCCTAACCCAACAATAATGGACCCAAATTTGTTATCACTATTGACACATCTCACGTAAAACTCGAACCTGTTCAAAATACCACATATTGCTAAAAAAATATGATAGTCTAGATCCACTAAGATAATTGGTTATCAAAATATATTATAAATAGAAAACACATAAAGATATGAAATCATCTCTATTCATATACAAAATCCTACTTATACTACTTATTAACTTGAACGTTAGAGTGCAAATAGTTATTTTGTGTTCTTAAATATAATTTAAAATTTATTATTATAATAAAGATCATGAAAATGAGAAAATATCTTTTATAATTATAATCTAAATTATTTTTAATCATAAAATTATGAATAACAATAAAGGTTAATAAATATGATCTATTAATTTACCTACATTTATATTATTTAATTTTATCCATAAGAAATTCTCAAGAAAAAATAGAATAGCTTCTTTAACATGAAAATTTTTATTTTCATTAATACATTATTTATTATATTTTGATTTTAAACACTTAGTACTGTAGAATGCAAGATACTTAAATGAATATTTTATAATTAAATACTTATAAGATTAGTGATTATTCAAGAATGAATTATCAATACTTTGAGCTCTATAATAAAATTAAAGTTTCGGTAAATTGAATGAGGGGAGAAAGAAAATTTTCTTTAATCATTCATGATAAATTAATTAACAGTTATATCATACTCTGTAAAGTTAATTAAGAGTGGTATATAAATATATATATATATATATATATATATATATGATTTTAAAGTAAAATATATATTATTTCATTCTATTCGGACGTTAAAGAATATTGTTAAATACCTATCTTTATTAATATATTAATTTAATTATTATATTATCAATTTAGTATTAAACCTACGTAGTTACCACACATGATTGTTTTAATCTTTATTAAATAAATTAATTTAATAATTATATTATATTATGTAATTTAATGTGATTAAATAATTAATTAGTTTTATGTAAAATACTATTATATTATCTATTAATATTAGAAATAAAAATAATAGATTAAAACATTTTTAGTGGTTTTAGATTGAAAAAAATATATGATTAGAATTTGATTAAAATTATTTAACATATTTGATCTTATTTAGTATATAAAAAAAACTGTTACTTGTAAAACAGTTAAAAAAATATATGGACGGGTGATTTCTGATTTTTTTTTTAAACGTACTATGATTAATTTTAGGGTTGTATATTAGGAATCTAATTATATATTTTTTTTAAATATTTTAAAAATTGTCTTTAACCTTATTCTAAAAGTCAAAATTATTGATCATAAATGTTAATCCTTATATGAATGCACACGAAATTTTTACAAAATTGAGAAATTAATTTTAAATGCAAAATACTTATTTATTATTCTTTATATTATAATGATTAGATATAAAATATAACTTTATTTTTGTAATATATTCTAAACACTTCTAAATTATCTACACTTTATATTATTTAACAACTTATAAAATTAAAATTTATATTAAAAACTTAAAAAAATATGATTTAGTTTTAGTTTTTATCATTATAAAGTTATGAACATGTTTTTATTATGTTTATGCATCATTAAATTTTATTACTATTTTATTAAAATTGATTCAACTTAATTCAGTTCCACGTTAAATCATTGAACTAGAATATTGATGATTCAATGATTCGTTAACTTTGGTCTTTTCTTATGCATTTTCATTACAACTTGCGAGCTAAAAGCTGTTCATTTAGTGTAAGGTAGTAATTGAATAACTACTTTTTTAAAACAATTTTTTTATGGAAAATATTATATTTTTTCATAATTTAAAATTAACTTATAAATAAGTTAAAATAATAATTTAAAAAAATATATATGTACTTATAAATAGGATAAATAGGATGAAATATCTTTTTTATTATTCTCTTTTTATTCTTTCTCAGTTTATTCTTAACTTTTTCTCGATCTGTTCCTAACTCTTTTATAACTGTATTGGGGTATTTGCCTTTACATTTCGACACTTAGATCAATATATATTGTAAGTAAGGTTTAGGATTAAGTTAAGAGTAAATGTTACCTTAGTTAGGTAAGCTTATTTTAAATAATACATAGTGATACAAAATTAAATAAACTTTTAAGAATGATATCCTATGTGATCATATGTTTTTTTTTCTATAATTATTTATGAACCTTCTATTATGATTTAAGTCTGATATTGTGAAATTATTTGAGATTAGTTATAATTTATAAAAAATTTAGAACATATCTTTATTATGAGGGACTCAATTTGAATATAATAATATTTTTCTTAAAATATGAACTAAATATATCTTAACCTAAAGATCGAAATATATTCAATACAATACTATTTATATAAATTATATTAAAAATAATATTTATATATAAATTAAGTATAAAAAATATTTTAATAAAATTTATACGAATATATTTTAAATATAAATTGATATAAATTTTAATATAAAATATATTAAATGAATATAAACTTTTATTTCATTTATAATTTTGTTATAATTTGTGATATTGAGCTACACTTAACGGAGAAATTGAAGTAAGAAGAGATGGAGAAGAATACGTTTTTGTTGCATCATAGACAAATAGGGAAGAACACATGCTCTCTTTCCTAACTAACACCAAGAGTTACCAACAACCCACCAACCAAATTGAAGAATAAAATAAGATAGAATGATGGTGGTATCTAGGTTTGGTTAGCCGAGAAAGAAAAGTTGAGGATGGATAGAATACAATTCATGTGTAGAATTGACTCATAGTTAGGCACATATGTATGAGTGGGACAGGTTTCTGATCCCACCCTTTTTCAGAAATTACAAATGTCACTTTAATGTTGACCAGTCCACACTCCACAAAGGGTTCAACCACTGGAATATGCTTCCCCGGTCGAAATTTTTTTTTTTTTTTTTTATAATTTACTTTTTGTGAAATTTTATTTTTTTAGTTTCTGTGTTTTAAAAATTTAAAATCTTTAAAATTTTTAAAAAAATATAAATTTAATAATTTTATTAATTTTATAACAATAAATATTAAAAATATTATAAATCTAATTTATATAATAAAGTCTCATTTTTTTCTCCACCAATTTAGGTTTAATAATCTTATTAATTAATATTAGTTTAATTTAGACTAAATAATTTATCAATCAATATTTAATATATTAACAAATAGTTTAATTTATATCCAATAATTTTGTTAACTTAGTTCTAATAAGATGTAAAAAGTAATTATAAAATCTAATTTATCCTCAAAATCAGTTTTAAGATATGAAATTTATTTTTCATTTATATATTATAATTAAGCTTCATATCTAATAGTAAATAAATATTATTAAATAATATATTATATAAATAATTATTAAATTATATTTAATCATTTATTATTTTTATTGAAATTAAAAAAATTATTACTAAATATTAAATTTAAATAAAAAATTAAAACATATATTTTTAAAAGTTAAGACAACAAATTCATCCTTATGAATACCTAAAATCATATACTTTTCTCTTTTTTTTTCCCTGAAATGTATACCAGTATTCCAAACCTTCATTTTTATATTTTTATTTTATGAATTTACGATTTGAAAAAAAAAAATATGATTTTGTCTATGCAATAAATGACTTTTAGTTTTCTAATAGTTTAAAAAATGTTTTATAATAAAAAGAAACTGATTTAAGTACTTAAAAATAATAATTTATTTTAAAATTAGGAAAAAAAAATTGGACAATTTTTTTTGGAAAGATTAAAACTGAAGTTTAGATATTTAGAACGATAAACAAACATATTTTACTATATTAATACTTCTTTATGGATTAATTTTAATCATACGCCTTCTTAAAAAGATATTAAAAATAAATAGTGTTCTAAAGAATTGGTATAATTTGACTGAGCAACGAGGGACGGCGACGCAGTATTTTGGTGATGGTCGAACTAATTAATAAATAAATATATATATATATATATTAAAATTAATTATTAAATAAAAATAAATATAATAAATAAAATAATTAATAAATTATAAATTATTTATATATATATATATTTAAAATTTAAATAAATAATTATTTATATAAGGTTAAATATATATTTAATATACTTAATTTTTAAATTATAGTTGATGATATTTTATATTATAAAAATTATTTATTATGACGTATGTACTAAATTTTTCAATAATTTTTTTTAATATAAATAATTATATAATCAATAAAAAAAATAGATAGTTTAAAAATCAACGAAGATTTCAAATAAAAAATGATACATATTCATAAATTAAGTGATACGGTCTAAAATTTTGTTGTATAGGTTCTACAAATTTTATTTATTTGATTTATATGATAATTATAAATATTTAATGCATTTTAGAATCACGTATCAAAATATAATATCAATTTTTTTTTATATTCTCATAATTTTAAAAGGAGATTGTTGAATAAGTTGATAATTATTTGTATTGTGGGTTGTTCATTAATGCTATTTTCTTCAACATTATTCGTTCATTATAAGTTATTTTGTCAATCTTATCAATTTCTCTTTCTTAAAAATGAGTCTATAATTATCTTTTCGGACATCACTAGATCTCAACTTAAATTTTTAATATTTTAACAACAAATAGAACATCATAAAATACTAAAACAACTAACGAATTGATAATAAATAAATAAAAATTATATTATAAATGATGATATATTATAATAATGAAAAAAATAATAAAAAAATATTTTTTCTTATCTTATTTCTATTACAAGAAAAATGTAATTAATATTATATCTATTTGTTTTTGAATTTTTTATTTTTTTATTTTTAATATTCTATAATCTTCTACCATATATAATATAAAATATTAGTTTGATATATTTTATTTTTTTATTAATGATATTTGTTAAAAATATATATATTATAAATAAAAAACTTATTTTTTTAAAATTTTAGAATTAGATAAAATATTTTTTTTATATATAAAATTATATATTTAATTATTTTTAATTAAAGAGATTTTTATTTAAATTTAATTTATATATAATATTTTTATATAATTTTATATTATAAAATAATATATTTTATAATTTAATTATAATTATATATAATAATAAATAAAAATTATAATGTTGATAGTTCATGACTTCTATTCCGTTCTGGAACCAACTAAACAAATTATAATTAATAGAATTGAAGCTGATTCAATTCAAATAAAATGAACCGATTTCATAAAATATTTTATTTATAAATTTAAATATGTTTCAATTAATAAGTAAAATTTTGATTAAAATTTTTATTTACTTATATATTATAATTTAATTATATTTATTTATATTTCAATATAAATTTTCAAGTTAATTCTAATATTAAATTAGAAAATAAATTTACATTTAATTATTTCTTATAAAATAAATTTATATTTAATTATTTCTTATAAAATTAATTTATAAAATAATATTTATATCTACTTATATATTATAAATTATTTATATATTTAATTATAATATTTAAAATTTAAAATCTACTAATATTTCATTAGTTATTTTTAGTGGATTTTTTTTTTCTCAATTACATTTTTTTATTAAAAAATTAACAAATTTAAAAGTCCATTTCCATACAAACAAATAACATGTTAGAAATACTAATATTTCTTTCATATTTGAATTTCGATCTAATGATTAAGAATTTATTTAAGTTAATAAAAGTACATTTTCTAATTTTTTATTTCTAACTAATGCTTCTCTTTTGCCAAACTCAGTGACATGAATCTACCTGTCAAAGCAACGTACTGGCTAGTGACTACTTACCACTGCCAAATGGGCTTGAACCAATCACCTTTTTGGTCAATTTTTCAATCTGGGAGTTATTATTTACACTCCATTTATTACTTATACACTCCCTTTGATAATTACTTTTCCAAGATATATCCTTGAATATGCACTCCTCATTTTTCTCTTAGTATGCATTAAAAAAATTGTTCTCTTGTGCCAAGTGTTAAGTTTTTATCAACTCATTTTTCACTTTTTTTTTTTATATTTAAGTTTCTATTAAATTTAAAAAATGTTTAAAAATTACCCCTGAAAAATATAATTAACACTAATAACTCTTAAAACAACTTTAATGATGAAAATACCTGTTATGACATCTTCACTTATTTTATGTTATCCTCTCAATTTTATTCACTATTTCTAAGTAGATCACTCTTTCTTCACTCAAAAAATGGAGATGCACCACATCCTAAAAGTAAAACTCCTAAGATATTAAGAGCACAAAAAATTCATTAAAAATCTCTAATTTAACTCCAAGCTTTATTATCTCTTTGGAAAGGTCATTTGAGAAAAGATCTTAGGTTCACCTAGCTTGATCCTTAGGATGCTTGGCTTCCAATCACTAAGTCTAGGAATCGTAATGAGTACTATATTACTTTTTATATACTTTATTTTGAGACTGGAACTTAGTTTTTATTCTCCCTATTGCCTTAAATGTTCTTAGTTGTTAAATTGAAAGTATAGTATGTTAGGAAGCCCATTTTGTGGTTAAGGTTGCTAATGAAGTTAGGACAACTTATAATCTTTTTTTTTGCATAGCTACTAAAAAATAGACACTCTTGTACCTCAAAACACTTTCAAGAACCCACCTTTATGAGAGATATCTAAACACGCATACTAACATAAGTATGACACTAACCCTAAATATGTTCTACTCTTTAAAATATATAGTTTCTTATATCAATTTTAGAATTTCAAGTATTACTATCTAAATTAGATCTTGAGTATTACTATCTAAATCAGATTTTGTTAAAGGCATGTTATATCGATATAATAATAAACCAAATTTTGACTACATTACATGTGTTTAAGGGAATGGAAGACGATGATGATGATGTAGAATATTTGAAGAGAATGGTAGAACTCACACTAAATGACTCCTAAATCTAATTGTAATGTGAACTTCTTATGAAATTGTTCTTGTCCTAGTTGCTTAGAGTCAAAACTACAACTTTCTTTCTTATGTCAACTTATAAAAGTACAATAGAGACATGTTTCGGAAATGATTCATTTGTTGTATTTTCTCCGTAAACTAGTTCTCAGCTTCCACACATTCATTTAAAACCTTATATTTCTCATTGATATATAATTTCCTTAAGTGCTAGGAGGTTCAACAATATGAACAGGAGGTTCATGTTCAATTTTCATCTTAGTATTTTCTACACCTCATTCTATGGAAATAGGAACTTCAATTTCTTTCTCTTTAAAAGTTAGACTAATAATTACACACTATAATGTATAATCTCTACCAACACACTCACTTGCCCTAGGTTCCTTTTTGAAAAATTGTGTCAATATTTTGTTTATAGTTAGTACACCAAATCCATAACCAACCATATATCACACGTAATGTGTAAAAGATGTCTACTCTAAGCCTACTTTAACCTTATTTTGGTAATAATTAACAAGGAGCTTATTCAACAAAGAAGAAAAAAAAATGGAAGCAAACAACCACTATAGAAATAAGAGGAATCAAAGTAAAAAATATGACTTCTAAAGTATGATTTAGAGAAGAAAAATATGGAATATAATAAATATCTTTAAGCATAGATATGAACTTTGTAAAAACTATAAATTCATTTAAATTATAATAATTTAGGCCAAAGTGACCATCCATCATCTAAAACATATATCAAAACAAACAATTAAATACATAATCAAGAGGATAACATGCAAAATTCTACAACCACAAAACATAGCAAACTATAACCACAAATAATAAAGAACAACAAATATCACCATTTTAGCTTTTCGAACTCATTGAATGCAAGAATATCTCTAGGCTAAAATTCAGGAGTCACAGTTAACACTCCCAAAATGTATTAAAGAACCAAAATCACACCAAACAAGCAAAAATCATATAATAAAACATGACATTATAAGTATTATCCTTTATGGTTCAACCATAACTATGATATTTCAAATATAAAAATTGGTACAATAATAGACTAATTCACTAGTTCCTATCCAACTTAAAGAAATATATGAATTCCATTAGTACTAGATGATATGCATGTATTCAAATTGGTTTCAGTTACATTTTCAAGTCAACAATCAAATTTTGTTCAAAGATACTCAAGTGCAATAATATCATCTTGAATTGCCATATGCCAAAGTTTTTCAAGATCGAGCAAAATGGAAATACCACTTTTAAACATATTCTCCACAAAAAAAGTGCTAGATAGAAGGTATAGAAAAAACTTTTATGTCATTGGTGTAGTAAAATATATGAGATATTTTGTCAAATTTAACCTATATTACTACCAAGTTAGATTTTATCCTAGCACATCGCTATCAAAGTTGGCTCTTATTTGTCTTTTAGGAATTCCTATTAATCATTTTATTACAAAGAAGAGTCATTGGTCCATAATTATTTTCTTGATAGTTAGCTCATTCTCAGCTATTCTATTGTCAATACACTTGACTTTCCTTTTCAATTGATTTCTATAAACCAAAATGAAGTTATGAAAATTAATAATCAATAATTTAACTTTATCTAAGCCCAAAAGATAACTAGCTAGAAAATAAATGTATATTTTGATTTATTTATATTCTCATATGATTAAAATTTCATGTTCTAATCCATATATGAAAAAATCAATAATATATATATATATATATATATATATATAACATGAAAATCTTCTTGTCTTTATAAGATTTTAAAAAATTATATAAGATATTATGATTTATATAGTATTTTGTTGGAATGCAACAAGATTAATGTGACAACTTATGGACTGGATTAAGATATTGAGATATATAAAGGGTACTTTGGGTTATGGGTTCTTGTTTTCAAAAGATGACACAATCAATGGCCTTTTGATAAACATAGGATAAAGATTATAAAAAAATATGGCTAGACAACAATAGGTTAAATTATTAGATGATGCTTTTGATGGGAACACATACTTTGCTAATGAATTAGTCCTTCAGACTTTATTGAGACAATAATTCAAGTTGTTGTATGTGACTATGAATATGATACTTATTGGGAGTAAAAAGGTATACAAAATAATTCTTTTTTCATAATTATTTTACATTTGATTAATTTAAATTTGTTTAACTCTCATCCAAGGTTAATACTAAGATCATCTAGTGATTTTATTAAATCTAAGATAAGTCATAAACTTAAGTTTCAATATAAATAAATAAATTTAAGTTTTGATAAATAACTAAGTTTAAATTTTAAGGTATAAGATAAGACATGGGACATAGTAAAAGAATCATGCATAGTTATTAAGCTTTTAATGGGACTAAGGTAAATGTAGGATAAAAGAAAAGGATTTAAAGCTAAAAACAAAGAAAAAAGAAGAATAATGAGGTATGAGTTAAAAATGTAGGATCACAAAGATGTACCTCTTTTTCATTGATTTTTCTCTTTATTTTTTTTATTTACAATTTTTTATTTCTTTTTCATACCTCTTTTGTTTGAAGCTATTTTTCAATCAATTTACGATATATTAAAGCTCTTTCAAATTTCATCAATAAAGCCAAGTAATTACCCCACAATTATTTTTTAACCAATTCCCAAAATAATTCCAAACCTCATCTAGTCCCGAAGGTTAGGTGTATAATGTTTTTTTAGTTTTAAGGCTTGTAATGAGCTAAAAATCATAAAAAAAAAAAAAGGTTAATAAAACTCAAAGGGAGTGAAAAAATGGAATTAATACAAGGTAGGTCAATGTGGTTAAGTAGATAAAATGAAAGAAGGTCTAAATCCTATCAATAGTGCATGTGAACAATTAACATAAAAGAGTCCAATTAAGTGAGTTATCCTATTAATAGGAGAACTTCTAACATTTATTAAGCATATTAAAAACTAACTCTTACTTATTAACATCCCCCCATAATTTAGAATTAGTTAACGAAAACAACAAAACTACATAGTTTTCAAAGAAATTACTCTTATCAGGTTCCTCAACTCTTAAAACCTCTCTATCTTCAGAGTTTTAGTCATTATATCTACTCCATTGATCTCAGTTCTACAATGAACTAGGTTGACCTTTCCTTTAACTACTTATCTCTCAAAAAATGAAATTTAGTCTTTATATGTTTGCTTTGATCATGTGAAATTGAATTTTTTGCTAGATCAATTGTTGATTTATTATGTACAAACAACTCAACAATATTGCTAGTATTAAACTTCAATTTTCCGAGCAATGAAAACAACCACAAGCCTTGACAAGCAGCTGAGCAGGCTGCAATGTACTCAGCCTCACATGTAGATAGAGCTACCACATTTTTCTTCTTGGAACACCAGGATATGGGAGCATTGGCTAGAGTAAAAACATATCCCATTGTGCTCCTTCGATACTTAATATCTCCACACCAATTTGAGTCAAAATAGGCTACAAGTTATAAACCACCTTTCTCATTTTGATGAGAGAATATTATGCCAAAATTCAGCATCCCTCTTAAGTACCTCAATATCCTCTTTGTTGCTATCAGATGTGAACGTCTTGGATTACTCATAAATCTACTTATCACTCCAACACTGGATGAAATTTGAGGCCTTGTATGACAGATAAATCTCAAACTTCCCACTATCTGTCTGTATAATGTTCCATCAACTGGTTCAACTTCACACTTGTCTAGCTTCACATTAGCTTCAGTTGGGGTTTTAAAAGCATTGCAATTCATCATATTAAATTTCTTTAACACTTTTAGTACATACTTCTTTTGATGCATGAAGAGCCCTTTTTCAGTTTGTAGGAATTCTAGTCCTAGAAAATATGATAGAATTCCTAAATTAGTCATTTCAAATTCACTCTTCAGACTATTCTTCAATTTCTCTACTCAAGTTGAGTTACTCCCAATAATCAAAAGATCATCTATATACAGACAAGTAGACACCACATCATTTTGATCAATTGATTTCACATATACCATGCTCAACTGAGCATTTATGAAAACCTGAGTTGAACAAAAAACTATCAATCCTCTTATTCTAGGCTCTAGGGGCTTGCTTCAAACCATAGAGTGTCTTCCTTAATTTAAGTACTTTATCCTCTTGATTCTTACTAACAAAATCAGGAGGTTGAGAGATGAAAACTTCTTCTAATGGACCATTTAGGAAAGCAGACTTCACATCCAATTGTCATAGATTCCAATTTTTCCAGCTAGCTAGAGCTAGCATAAGCCTAACTATTTCTATCTAGCTACAGGTGCAAACACCTCACTGTAATCCAATCCTTCTTTTTGCCAAACCCCTTTGCAATAAGCCTAGCCTTGTACTTTGCTACTGTTCTATCAGGCTTCAACTTTGTTTTAAACACCCACTTCACAATTATTGGCTTCTTCTGTATTGGTAGGTCTACCAATTCCCAGGTATTATTCTTCTATGGACTTGATCTCTTCTTGCATAGTTGCTCTCCAAGTACTACTAGACACTACTTCCTCAAAACTGATAGGTTCTGAATCAGCTAACAAAGCCATGTGTTGCACAAAATCTCCTTCCTGGGTTACTGCATCACCAGGAATCAACACATAATTTGACAACCTTGAAGGTGGGTTTCGTACCCCTTGTTGATCTGGCATTTCCTTGTTGAGGTAATCTGGATGTGTCTACTCTCCCTTCATTTATCATTGAACCACCAGTTTCCCAGTCAACATGCAGCTTTGCCAAAGGAGTAGGATTTTCACCTATTCCTTCCCATGATTTTAACTCATCAAAGTAAACATCTCTGCTAAAAATAACCTGTTTTGTCTCAAGATTATACAACTTATATGATCCTGTGGAATTGTAACCCACAAGAATCATAGCTTCACCTATATCATTAAGTTTCTTCCTCTTTTGATCTTGAATATGTCTATAGCAAAGAGATCCAAAAATCCTCAAATGCTTCACAAATGGTTTGACTCTTGACCATGCTTCCTCAGAGACCTAACCAACAAGCGTCTTAGTTGAGCACCTGTTTAGTATATAGGCTGCAGTAGATGTTGCTTTTCCCCAGAAACTTTGTGGAAGTTTCTTGCTTCGTAGCATACTTTTAACCATATTCAATATAGTTCTATTCCTCCGTTCTGCAATTCCATTATGCTGTGGTGTATAAGGGGCAATTACCTCATGTACTATTCCTTGTTCCATGCAAAAATCTTCAAATTCTCCTGAAGTGAATTCTCCTCCACCATCAGTCTGTAGTATCTTTATACATTTCTCTGATTGCTTATCTACTAAAACTTTGAACATCTTGAACACTGAGAATGTATCACTCTTAGCCTTCATCAAGTACAACCATAGTTTCATGCTTAACTCATCTACAAAGGTAACAAAGTACTTGTTTCGGAGTATCAAAAGGACCACATACATCTAAGTATACCACATGCAAAATTTCTTTGACTCTAGAGGGTGTATATGAGCTAAATGAGGATCTAGGTTGTTTGATAATTAGGCAATTATCACATACTGTTTTAGGAATCTGGAATAATAGTAACCCTCTAACCATATCTTTAGATCTCAACATACTTATGTCTCTAAAGTTTAAGTGACCCAATCTTAGATGCCATAACAACGAATCTTTAGACAAAGATGTAGTTGATAAACACTAAGTTTCAATGGTTTTCAAACTTACTTGGAAAGTTCTGTTCTGTGCTAAAGGAACCCTTAGTATCATCTTATTTGTGACATCAAATATGTCCAAGAAGCCTTGATGCATTTGCATAGATAAGCCTTTTTCTAGTAATTGTCCTAGGCTGAAGAGATTGCTCTTCATACTAGGAACATAGAGCACATATGATATTATTACATTTTTGTCATCTCTTCTGTTAATCAAATCATCACTTGTCCCTTCTGCTTTGATAAGTCTATTGTCTGCAAACCTTATATTACTCTTCCTTTTCTCATCAAAATTTATCACCAATTTCTGTTCCCAGTCATGTGATTTGAATATCCAGAATCTATATACCATTTATCATCACTGTTTGATTCATTGTTGGTAATCATCATTAACAATACCGGATTATCATCTGGATTTTCTATGCTTTCCTCCTTGACCATGTGAACCTCATTTTGGTTCTGACTTGGGGGTTCTTGACATTCACTGCTAAAATGTCCAATCTTATCACAATTGAAGCATTTTATTTTCTTTTTGTCCACCCTCTTCTCGTTGCCTCACCACTTCTGATAACCCCCTTCTTGTGGAGCTTTCTGTTTGATCTGAATCAGATCTTTCTTGATCTGAAGACTGATAAATTCTGGAATTTCCCCCTTTATGATCTCGTCCTCGTCCTCGACCTCGCTATCTATCCCTACTGCCATAGCTTCCTCTTCTTGATGTTTGAGCTTGCAGTGCCTGATCAACAGGCATATCTCAATTAGTCTTTGTTCACGAGCTTCGAGGGAACCTTGAAGATCCACAACTTTCAGTTCCTTTATGTTTTTGGATTCTTCAATCGCCATTATTATCTGGTCGAATTTGGGGGTAAGTGTTCTCAGAATCTTCTCTATACCACTGTCTGCTCTGAAATTTTCTTGCCACAAGCTTTCATTGCATTTGTGTGACTGATAATACAATTGAAGAATTGTGAAACTCTTTCGCCTACTACATCTGCATAAACTCGTATTGGCGTCGCATGGTCTATAATCGAACTTTCTTAAATTTTTCAGCTCCTTCGTTGCATTTCTAAAGAATTCCCCATACTTCCTTTATTGATTTCACCTCTGAGATCTTCTCAAAATGTGCTTCATCAACACATTGATGTAGCAATAACATTGCTTTACAATCCTTCTTCTTGTTCTCCTTGTATAACATCTCTACTTCTGTCTCTGAATCTGCCAGTTCTGGGAGACCGTTCTCTACAATCTCGCTTATTTTTTGAAACCCTATTATCGTTGTCATTTGAAGGCTCCATCGATTCTAGTTCTTGCTATCAAGAGCAGGAAGATTAGCAGAGAAACTTACACCAATTTGTCCCATTGTACGCTATGAAATACTAAAACTCTGGATACCAATTTGTTAGAGTAAAACTAGACAAAAAAATTAGAGAAAATAATAAATATGTAATCTTGTAATTAAAAATCTCATATTTCTTATATAAAAATTATTCTATTAATAAAAAAACTTCTAATTATTATTAACCATATTAAAAACTAACACCTTAAATAATAAAAGGTAATTAACAAAAAGAAAATAACTACTGTCTAAGTAACTCATATTGCAACAACACTCAAATTATTGTACAGCACAAAGGAAATGGTTGCTAAAAATAATTCAGCAGCTTACGGCAATTTGCAATGAGCAACACTTACATAAGGCAATTGAGTTTTTTTTATTATGTGCCAAAATACAAACTGTCCGTGAAATAAAAACACTGCAGCACCAAGAAATAATTTGCTAGGCACCTCAATTAAATTGTGCCAAAACGCATTCTCTCCGTGGGATTAAAAATAAGCAGCAGTTTCTAATTGACTATGGGATTAAAATATGCAGAACCTGGAAATTAATTGCTTGACAGCACCAGCTTTTAAATCAAATAGAACAACCAGCTCAAAATCACAGCACCGAACCAGCTCTAATTAAAGTAATGTAACCAGCTCAAGACCACCAAAACAGCACCGCTTAAAACATAAAACCAGCTTAAAGCAATGCACAGATTAAATTCAATACAACCAGCTTAAAGCAGCTGCATCAGCTCAAGATTTAATGGAACGAATTTTAAGTCAGCTGCACCGCGTGAAATAAAAAATTCTGCACCAGGAAATTAACTGTCAATTGACAGCACCAGCTTAAATTCAATCACCACGCTCCAATTCTAAATCAACAATACCAGACTTTAATTCAATTAGCTGCATCTCTTAATTCAGTAAAACCAGTTTTAAATCAGCTCGCTCAAAATTAATGTCAACAACACCAGCTTAAAATCAATAGTAGCGCTCAAAATCAATTAGGAACCAACTTCAATTAACAACGGTGTAAAATCAATGGAGCAACTCTACACCGCTTCAATTATTTAATTCAACCATTCATCCAGCCACTTCAAAATTATTCATGCTTCAATTAACCTGCCTCCAAGTAAATTCGGACTGCAGCACCGTTTCAATTTGTTGAAGCACCGTTTCAGCACCAGCGTTTAAAATCAATTAAAAGCAGCAGCACCAACAAGTCCATAAATTGCACTTGGCTAATAATAGCTCTCGGTCTAGACCTCTAAATTAATACCAGAAACAAATTTTTCTTGCAGGCTACAAACAGTAATAAAATCCAGCAACCAATTGATAGAGCTACAACCAATTGATACAGCTACAACCAGTAACAAATCCAACAACAAATTGATGAAAACCAAAAACAACAACATCTAATAAAACTATACACAGTCCTATATTATTTACACAGAACGTATCAAAGAAGAATAATTAGCAAAGAACACATTGCATGTGTCCTCGGCAATAGCATCAATTTGATAATCACCCGACTCAACGTGTTTATAAATGTTAAATTTCACTAATATAGTAGACAGTTCAACCTAGATAGGAGACATATTACATGCACATTGCTTCTTCTGTGAACAAATTATGACCGGGGAATTGGAAACAATGAAATGAACATTGAATACAACAACTGAAACTGAAAACAGAGAATTAGTAGCAAGTGAAATTAACTAACAATTGAACTAATTGCAAGAATTATCAAACTAAATTGCAAATGAAAATAGTAAACATGAAATTCAGAATTGAATGTAGAATTGAAATTACAATGCAGCAAAGAAACAAAGAGTAACATCAAACTGCAAAACAACAATTAAAAGGATTGAGTAAATTATCAAACTAGTAATAAAACTTGCTGGAACGTCCATGCAAGAATTAAAAGAACTAAACTAGGCTATCAAACCATTAAATTACTTGACGTAAAAAAAATCAAGTACAAAATTATTTTATTGAGATTTTATTTCAAATTTCTATTCATCTTTCATTTAAGAATCTAATTAATCTATTAAATCCTTGTGAATTTAGGTATAGAAAGATATTTTGACACATTGCTCGTACTATTCCCAATAAAAAAAAAGTAAAAAAAAGAAAAAAACCTTGAAACAATGGATACATCTTCCATCTCAAGAAAGTGCTTATACATTTGTAAATAAAATTGCATAAAAATAATTCAATGCAAGAAACGTAAATTGTAAGAAGAAAGAATATGTGATTTGCTAAGTTGTAATTGAAAGAAGAAGAAAATAAAAACAGTTACTCCTACGTATCTGATTCTTGCCTCTACTAATTGTAACTAGCTAATGGTACAATATAATGGTGTGATTCTTCTACTACTCCAATTCCTATATAATAGTTCTAATTTGGAGGAACCAATGGACTAAGGTATGGCAGAAATGGGTCCATCCAATAGTAATTACAAAAATGAAATTTGCAAAAATAACATATTTTTATACAAATTTCTAAAATTTATTACAAATATTTCTGATATTCAAATGTAATGTGATGGTTCAAGTGATCCAAATTGAAGTCTAAAGAAATATAGAATCCAACTAAAAGAGAATTAACTCAATCGAATGACTACAGAAAAAACATATAAATCAAACAATAAATAAAAATTAAAATAAAGAAACACAAAAATACAGAAAATAGAATGTTTTTGTAATTATGCCTATTTGTTATGAAAAATATGGAAATGTGATAAATTTAAGAGATAAGAAATGAAAATGTAGTTAGGAAATATATTAAAAGTATAAATGTGAGTATAAAATATAAATCATTAAGGTAGCTAGTTTTCCATTTATTAGGGGTTGGATGTAATGATTCTCAACTTCTTGTGGTTATTCCATTTTAACATATTTCTATTCTTGACTCTTATGTTTTGTCTTTGTGCTTAATATTACATGATTTGATCATCTATGTCTTAGATAAGTTCTTAGCATTGGAAAATGATTTAACTGTGAACTTAAGATGGAACAATAGAGGACTTCAATTTTACACATAATATTTTAGTTCTTTGTCATTCTTGTAACATTTGTTTCTAATGCAAATCTTTTGATAAAATGAACTAAGGGATTAGTATTTTTACCTTATGGTTTATAACTGTGCCTCTAAGGAATTAGAGTTGAAATCAACTTGTAGTGTGAATGTTGGAGTTGTGTAAGGAAGACATTGGAATGAGTATATCAGTTGTAGTGAGTTCATGAAATCCAACCTGATGAAATTTTTGATTTATCATTTAAAATATTTTAAAAGTTCTTATTTGAAAATTAGAACTACATCTTTATTTGTATTTCTTAAGAAATATTTGTTCCTGAATTGTAAGTCTTAATTAGTGAATATGCACATTCCCTAAACACATACAAATTTCTACGGAGATGACTTGAACTATCGTTATATTATTTTGATTGGTATGTTTGTCTAACTATTTTATGGTGCTACTATCGAGGATTCATCCCTAGTTTAGGCAATTTGTGCACTATTTACTTGTTTAGATTTGATTCTTTTATTTAATTATTCTTTCTTTACGTAATTGTGTTTCATTTTAATTCTTGTGAATACTTTTGTGGTTTGACTAACTTACTTTGTTTTAGTGTTCTTTTGTTATGTATGAGAGGTATCATTCCAATTGATTAATTACTTTTCAATTAGAAATTGAAAGAATAGCTTGACGGAGCAATAGTAGGAGAATAACTCGAAGTAAAGAAGCAAGAGAAGCCAATCAAGCTGTAACAATCTCTCATTCTATACCATCCTCTTGATCTCATCAAGAAGAAGATATAGTAGAAAATTTAAATAAAGTAGATGGACATCTACAAGGGAGACACACTTTAGAGGATTATTACACTCTTTAATCCTCTTAATTTCAATGGTATTACAAGACCAATGGTGAATGATGCAAAATATGGAGATGAAGCCTACCCTGATTCACTTTGTCTAGAACAACCAATTTCATGGAATGTCTCAGGAGAACCCCTATACCCACATGGCAACCTTTTTGGAAATATGTAACATTGTGAAGATCCATCAAGTACCTGATGAAGCTATCTGGTTGAGTCTCTTCCCATTTTCATTGGCTGGAAGTGCAAAGACTTGACCAAACTCTTTTCCAAAAAACAACATAACTAATTGGGATAATGTAGTTTTCAAGTTTTTGAACATTTTTTTTCCTCAATCAAGGCAAACAAGAGATTTCTTCTTTCTATCAAGAGGTTGATGAATCTTTTAATCAAGCTTCGGACAAGTACAAGGAGCTACCTAGGAAAACTCCTACTCATGGTTTTGATGAGCCAACTCAAACCAACATATTCTTAGGAGGCTTGAAGTTTGAAACTAAACTAATTCTTGATACTACAATTGGAAGCATGATAAAATGGAAGACACTAATGAGCTCATGAATTGATAGAAAATATGGTGCCTAATGATTATGTAGTTCAAAATGGAAGAGGACATGCTTAGAAGAGATGTATGTTAGAGCTTCAATTCCAAGACACTATGTTGGTCCAAAACTAGATTAGGAATCAACAACTTGAAGGACTTATGAAGAAGATTTCTCAACTTCCACCACAACTCCAAACTATATAAGTGCAAATTTGTGCATTGTGTGGTGGGACCATCAAAATGGGCAATGTGTTATGTAGTCTAAGTCCCAAGGAAAATACAAAAATTATAGTCGGGTGGAGTCTTCATCTAAGCATGGGACAAGTTGGAACTTCAAATACAACTCCCCCACAACAAAAAAAAGCCTCTTTGTATGGAACTACCAAGTCGAAGGATATACTTTAGCAATTCATGAAAATGTCTATCTCCAATTACAAGAGCACTAAAGCATCTATCCAGATCTTACAGATCCAAGAGTAGACCAGCTGGCCAAGAAGTAAGAAAAAAAATCGAAGAAGAACTTTGTAGCAAATATAAAGGTAAACCCATAAGAGCATTGCTAAGCCACAACCACATGGAGTGGACAGGTAGTTGCAAAAGAGAGGAAGAAGAGGATAGTGAAGATAAAAATGAGAATGAGAGAAAATGAGAAGAAAGAGGAAAAGAGTATAAGAAGAAGTTGAGGAGGTAGTGAGAGAAAAAAAGAGAGGATGAGACTAGAGAAGGGAAAAACTAAGTAAAGACCATTCCCTACCCTTAAGAACCATCACGAAAGGAGAAGGAGAAACAATTTACTAGATTCTTGGACGTCTTCAAGAAATTGGAGATTAATATTCTATTCTTAGAAGCATTTCAAAAAATCCCCGCCTATGCTTAATTTATGAAAGAGTTGTTAACAAAGAAGAGAAAGTACATAGAGGAGGAGACCATTGAAGTCCAAGAGAATCATACAGCTATCATTTAGAAGCTTCTTCCTCCCAAGTTTAAGGATCCTAAAAGCTTCACCATTCCTTGCACCATAGGAAATCTATCCATTGGTAAGACACTAATTGAATTTGGAGGAAGTATCAACTTGATGTCGCTATCCATGATGAAGAGGATTGGAGATTTAGAGGTGAAACCCACAAGGATGACATTGTAGTTAGCTTATCGGTCCACCAAATTGCCCTATGGAGTTATTGAAGATGTTTTGGTTAAGGTGGACAAATTCTCTTTTCCAATGGAGTTTGTGATTCTAGATATAGAGGAAGATACTAATGTTTCTCTCATCTTGGAAAGATAATTTATGAAGATAGCTAGATTGGTGATTAATATAGATGATGATCATCTCAAAGTTTGACTACAAGATGAAGTGGTTACTTTTAGTGTGTTGAATCTACGCAACACCCTACTGATTACAAGAACTGCTTTAGGGTGGAGGTTTTGGAAGAGGTGATCAAAACTACAAAGAGACAATTGCATGTGCTATCTCCATTTAAATGGGTATTAATATAAGTCTGTGTAGATTTGACCATAAAAGAAAAAATAGAAGTGGAAGATGTAGGTAGACAGTTGGATAGGTTAAGAGATATCTCCAATTGAAAATAAAGTGGAGGAGGTTGGGGAGAACAAGTTTAAATGAGAAAGTTAACCTTGAGTTGAAGTTGCTATCCTCCTACCTCAAGTATGTGTTCTTGGAAGGTAGACAAAAACCTATCATCATTAGCAATTCTCTATTGAAAATTGAAGAAGAAAAGTTAGTGGAAGTGCCTAAAGCAAATAAAGGAGATCTAGGATGACACATTTATGATTTGAAAGGGATAAGAACAAGTTCCACCACAACTCCAAACTATACAAGTATCTCCAACTCAACATCACCACGTGCAAATTTGTGCATTGTGTGGTGGGACCATCAAAATGGGCAATGTGTTATGTAGTCTAAGTCCCAAGGAAAATACAAAAAATATAATCGGGTGGAGTCTTCATTTAAGCATGGGACAAGTTGGATCTTCAAATACAACTCCTCCACAACAACAAAAAACCTCTTTGTATGGAACTACCAAGTCGAAGGATATACTTTAGCAATTCATGAAAATGTCTATCTCCAATTACAAGAGCACTAAAGCATCTATTCAGATATTAGAGATCCAAGATCCAAGTAGACCAGCTGACCAAGAAGTAAGAAAAAAAAAATCAAAGAAGAACTTTGTAGCAAATATAAAGGTAAACTCATAAGAGCAATTCTAAGCCAAAACCACAAGGAGTGGAAAGGTAGTTGCAAAAGATAGGAAGAAGAGGATAGTGGAAATAAAAATTAGAATAAAAATGAGAATAAAGAGAAAAAAGTATAAGAAGTTGAGGAGATTCTAAGATATGTCAAGTTCTTAAAAGAATTATGCACTTTTAAGAGGAGACTATAAGGAGATGAGAAAATAAGTGTAGGTAGAAATGTGTCTACACTTATTACAAGATCTTTTCCACACCCACATATTCAATAAAATAAAAAATGCAAGAACATTTACTATTTCACTTATAATAGGAAATAACCTATTTGAAAACGCAATATTAGATCTAGGAGCTTCTATTAATTTTGTGTGATTGTGATTTCTTTTTCTCAGTATAGTTGACTTGTATCTTTCTCGAAAGAGTGCAAGCAAAAAGGTATCTGTTGTTGCAACTTTTGCATGTTCAACGTAAACAATCAACACTTTGGACAAGAGTTTGTTCTTCTCCTGGTAGCATGTCATCCAAAATGGGTGTTGTTATTGGATACGAGCTAAATCTTTGCAAATTTTTATGCAAATATGAAGATTTGTGAATATTTGGTATTCTATAAACAATTTAATTATATAACTTGTATATGAACTTCATCACATAATTATAGTACATAAATTTATATCATTTATCATCATCCAAACTTAGGGTCTTCATCCAATACGAGTCTTTCATAATTTAATAGACTTACGATTCAAATACCACAAAATTTGATCAAGAAGAAGACATTCCAAAGATAGAATTCTAAATGTGATATATTCACTATAAGTATTTAGTGATTCCATTCAATATAACCAATTCCTAAGAATCTTCTTGGACTACATAAATTGAATTATCCATGGTTGTTTGGATAAGTTCATGGTGATTTTCATCAATGACATATTGATATACTCTAAACCTTTGTTTGGATTGTGGAGAGGATTTGGGGGAGTGGAAAAAGAAAAAAAATCAAGAGAAAGAGAGGTGAAAGTGAAGTTATTTAGATTAAAAGAAAACAGTGGACATGAGAAGAAAGTAAAATAATTTGATTTATTGTTAATAAAAGTTTTTAATTTTTTTTAAATAATTTTAATTTTTTAAAAATATTTTATTATTTTTAATAATATTTTAATTATTTATTAAAATTATAATAAGAAAAATAAAAAATAAATATTATTTTAATAATATCATGAATAATTTTATTCATTATTTTAATATTATTATTTAAATAAATAAGCACCCATAATAGATTATGAAGAATCCAATAATCAATTATGGGTGTATGAGACTCTCAAATATGCGTAAAATTATTTTTTCTTTGTTGCCACATGGCTTTCCACTTCTTTTGAGAAGAAAACCTCTCTCCTCTATTTTGTTCTCTCTTTCTATAAATGCACACTAAAAGATAAAAAATTATTTCATTCTTTCTCCGCTTTTCTTTCTGCATGCACAGGAAATATGTAGAAACAAACACAACCTAAAAGTCATGAGGACATAAGAAACCCTTGAAGATAGGTGTTCACATCTTAAAGGAAAGAAAATTGTATGTTAAACTCTTGAAATGTGAGTTTTGGTTAGACCAATTCAGTTTCTAAGACATGTGTTGCCTATAGAAGGAATCACTACTATGCAAAATACTATTTATGTTAATTCTTTTTTTACTTACTAGTGAACATCATCCTCAACCAAGTGGCATGAGATCCCACCTTCCCAACTTTGATTCTCTCCAAAGTACCATTAATAAATTCAAGCATACTTAGGTGTAAGGGCTTCATCTTTTACAACAAAACCTCCACTAAATCAAAATAGCCCATATCATGCAATTCATCATCATTTTAGCATACTACCACCTTCTTGTTGCCTACAAAGACTCTATGAAGCCATAAAGGTTGATAAAATCAAACTATTCAAGATTTAACAACAAAAAAGACAAAAAAAGACATAAGAAACACATTATTGAATTGAAAAAAAAAAATGAGAAAAAAAATGGAGGCAACATGGTAGGATATGTAGAACACGACACTAGTGGAACGTGAAAAAGGTGAAACATGACAAATAAAAAATGGATGGAGGAGAAATACAAAGAAGAAGAAGAAGTAGCATCATACAAATTACCTTAAAGAAAAAAAAATACTTTTTTTAACCATATAAAGCTTATTATGTGGGTTAAGAAAATAACTAACATAGCAAGTCACTTATTAGGATGATTATATTGAAAACTGACATAGTAAGTTACTTACTATGACGATTGAAATTTTAATCATCAAAGTAAGTATTTATTATGTTGGTTTCTATTATAATTTTCATAATAGGTGTTCTATATTTACAAAAATGGCACTATATCATTTATTATGACAAGTGGATTATAAACAACAAAGTAAGTCATTATAAAATCTATTTTTGCATTAGTGAATTGCAGTATACCCCTTGAAGGTACAAAGCTTTGATGTAGTGGATTGAACCCAAAATAGACTATTATGGGAAGTTCATCAAATATTCTCATCGTTAACCCTATAGCTAACAAAGCTTACATGCAAATGAAAACAATTCATATGGAGTGAAGCCTGTGAAAGAAGTTTTCAAGAAACAACTAACTTCGTCACTAGGGTAGATGTTGCCCAACCTTATGGAGAAATTGAAGGTATGACGCTTCTAGTCAAGGATTATAATGGGTGTTGATGCAAGAAAAAAGGGTTGTAACTTATGAGTCAAGTCAATTGAGGCCACATTAAGTGAATGATGCGAACCCTTCCTAGGTTTGTGTAAGATTAAATCTTCTCCTCAAAAAGCAAGCAAAACTCAAATCACAAGCTAGCCAATTCCCTTAGTTAGGGTTGTTGACTTGGTAAAAAATCTTTAGCTCAATCAAGGTGACTTTTCTTGCAAATTTTCTTGATCAAGAATTAGGTGGAAGGTAACTTGGGATCCTTGAAATAAAGTTTCTTAGTTGGAATGTTGATGGTGTGCTCATAGAGCGAGTAGGTCCAAAAGACTTAATTTTGATCGAGAATGGCTTAGTCAAAATCTTGACTCTTAATAAACGTCAATTTTGAACCCAAATCTTGAAATTCTACCCGTGCATAAATCTTTCTTTTGATGCTTCCAAAGGATGTATGTAGCTAGATTGGATTTTGTTCGAAGACTTTTAGAAGTTTGTGCAAGATTATGGCTTTGGCTAAAATTGGCACAATTAGAGGGGAGAAGTTCTCGGTCAAGGCTAGAGGTTGTTTTTGCTTAGAGAAGTGGTGAAAGGGTTGAGTTGGTTCAAGTAAAAATGAAAATTTGTCCAATTCGAGTAGGGAAGTAGTACCTAGTTTGGAGGGTATTTTGGTGGTTTCAGGGTTTGAATGGTGATCTTGGATACTTTCTTGGAAGGTAGAATGGTGTGCACCTTGAAGGAAGGTTGTAACTATACCTTCTTACACTTTGGATGGGTTGAATGATGATAATGAATGGATGAAAGGTGGATGCTCCAAGATGGGGTGGAGGAGGCAAGATTGATGATGATTGGAAGTTGGGAATGTGAAGGATTCTTGGAGACAAACCAATAAAAAGGAATGTTAGGAGAGACCATGCCCAAAAAATTTAGAACCTAGTAGCCTTGTTACGAATCACAAATTACAAAAATGGCCTCTAGAGGATTATCTCTATTCTTATAAGCTCCACAAAAGAAAGGAAGGATTGATCACCTCTTTCAAAATCACTCAATTATGTATATCAAAGTTTCCTTTTATAAGCCTAATGCTAAGGTTATAATACTCCTAAGCCCGTCTATGTCATGAGGTTAAGCTACTCCTATTCTATCTTAGTATATACAAATCAAGCCAAACAAGACTATATTTCACTACTTAAGCTAGAATAACAAAAGGAAAATAATTTACTACTTTCTTCTTTATTATATAGTCTTTAGGATTTTGTTGGCTTGTTGAACATCCTACTTTAGCTCTCTTGCCTTACTTCTAGTTAGAGCACCCTTAAAAGTCTAGAAGTAAGAGCACCCTTAAAAGTCTCCTTAATAGTTTGGACTTTTGTCTCCCTGTCTTTGACTTTGTTCATGCTTCATATGATTGTCCCTTCTTACTTCTTTACCCATTATCACATTAGTGAATTACCCGACGCATGATCTTGAGTTGACTATAATAATGTTCATTTTGAAGATATGTAAAAGCAAGATTATAAGTATTTAAAGATCATAATTACTTGAGGAACCTATTTGATCATAATAAACTAAATATGAGGTATAGGAGATTAATAAGTTCTTGAAAGACTATGACTTCACATTGTCTTATCACTCATGAAAAGAAAACATTATTATAGATTCTTTGAGCCTAAAAGCATCACATGTGTCTCCAATGATAGTTAAAACGATAAAAATCATTTAAGAATTTAGAGATCGTAACCTAACAGTGGAGGTTAGATTAAAAAGTTTGTACATGAAAATGTTCAAAATTACCAACAACTTCTAGATTAGGTACGACTTATAAAATAGAAAGATAAATTCATATAAGAAAGGTTGAATCTACAAGAAGAAGAAGGAAAAGAATTAGAGTTCAATAAGGAATCAAGCAAACTTATCCAATTCATGGAGCAAATGTGCATATACAAGATGCATAAATGAAGAAATTGATACTAAAGGAAGCATATAAGAGAAAACTTAGCATTCATCTAAGGGGAATCAAGATTTACCAAGAACTAAAGCGGAATTTCAAGTGGTACGAAATGTAGAAAATATGGTCAAGTACGTAATGATGTGTTAGATATGTTCAAAATTTAAGGTTGAATACCATAAACTAGTAGGGAAGTGGTTTACTAAATTCAAGTGGGAGAGTTTATCAATAGATTTTATAAATGGTTTACTAATAATTTCTATTTATCATGAAGCCATATGAGTAATAGTCCATAAATTAATGAAAAGTACGCATGTTTTATCTAGAAACATTCAATATTCATTGGAAAATTGACTCAAAATTAAGTTGAGGAGATTATTAGACTACAAAGTGCCATATCAATGCTATGCAGGAGCTTGCAAGAAACTCTAGTAAGTTAATTATGACTCAACTTACTATATCATCCTCAAACTAAAAAGGTGAATGAAAGAATCATTCAACCATTGGAAGATCTTCTTAAGGAACGTGTGGTAGAACAAAAAGGTATTTGGAAGGAACTCTTACCATTGTTAAAATTTAGTTACAACAATAATTTATTCTCAAATATTGAGATAATATCTTCCATGGCACTAAATGGAACAAAGTTCATAAAATTACTCTATCGATTAGAAATTATGACTTTTTAGTATTACAATCCAAAATACTTCAACAAACCATTGACAAGGTGAAAATAATTATTGAAAAGATGAAGGTAGTCCATTACCAATAGAAAAGTTATTATGTCAAAAGGAGAAAGTCTTTATAGTTTCAAACTAAAGAATATGTGACCTTAAAGATTACACTAAGTACTAAAGTAGATTGAGCATTTAAATCTCAAAATCTCATCCCAATGTTTATAGGTCCCTACCAAATTCTGAAAGGAATTGGTTTAATTGCTTATCAAATTTTCATATTGTGTTATATATGTCACAAGTTAACTCATACTCCTAGGATACAAATTATGTGATCGGTCTTAATCATATTGAAATTAGAGATAATCTTAGCTATGATGTAATTTTTGTATTGATCAATGATAGAAGATTAAAACAAATAAGAAGAAAGAGCATAGATATTGTGAAGATCATTTAGAGTGCAACAGGATTCTTATCTACAATTATTTTGAGGTAATCATTTTTTGGCAAAAAAATTTCTAAAGCGTAATATAATTATAACATCCTAAAATTTCTAAATTTGAATTAAATAAAATCTTGATTAGTAGTTTTGTAACACCCTTAAATTTAGGCATAAAATTTATTTATGTGTTAGATTAAGATTAAAAGAAATTATTATTATTATTATTATTATTATTCTTAGTTAAAAAAAAAAGAAGAAGAAAATAAAATAGAAAAAAAAAGAGAAGAAAAAAATATATATATAGAAAAAAAAGAAAAAAATAATATATATATATATATATATTTTAAAAAAAACAAAAAAAAAACAAAATTGCTACACACGTTTCCTTTTTATCTCTCACACATGTTTCTTTCTTCTCTTGCCACGTGTCACCTTCTTCTTTCTCCACAATTCTTTTTCTTCTTCTTCTCTCCCCGCACACAGCTTCTTCTTCTTTCTCCACCAATTTCAAATCTTTCTCCACTGCACGCCAAATTCTTCTTCTTCTTCGTTCCGAAAAATTTTCAAGCTTTCAATCTTAGTTCATTTTCTATATTTCTCCTTAAATCAAGGTAATTTTACTTAAATCTAAGCTTCCAATTTCACTATTACCGATTCAAATCTTAGATTAACGGTAATTTTCTTGATTTAGGAAGGATTGAGTATTGAGGTTCTCAAATTTCTCTATTCTTGTGTATTGCAAGTTTTTAAGGTAAGGGGAGTTTATTCCTTGCTCTAGTTTGCAATGTATGATGTTTTATGGGTTGTTTGTTATTTGTATGTCTTTGATTTTGAAAATAGATGTTTAAATCACTGAAAGCCATAAAATATTATACTGTACTGTGAAAAAAAAAATTAAAAATTAAAATTACTATTTGCACCCCCGCTTTACTATTTGTACCATATTTTCCTATTTGCACCCCCAAAGTGATTTTTAATTGTTATTAAATAATATTTGAAGATGAGGAGTTGGAACTAACTACCTGGAGGGTAGGAAAGTTATGAGATTTGGACAATAATGTCATTTCAAGTTTAATTTCCGTGTGGATGAGCTACAGAGATACACTGGGGTATAGTTCAGGAAGGTTTGATAACCTGGGGGAATGAGAGTGTGGCGGAGTGGTCCATGCCGTGATGTATACAATGTGCAATGGGAACTGCCGCAGGCCTCACACTCCATTACCTGACTGAATCGCTGACTATGCTTTTTGCCAAAGGGGCTTGTGCGCACACGTTGTATCCGTGGGGCGTATTGCCAACCGGCGGCTATCCACACCGGCATAAGGCCAATGTCACCTAGGTGGTGGGGTTGGCAGCGTTATTTTGGGATCCCACGGTACTTAGAGTACCGCAACTAATGTGATCATAGTATGAATGATGATGTGAGTGTGGTATATAATTGGCGTACGTGATAAGAGATTATGAGAGAATTTAAATAATGATGTTGTGAAAAGATAACAAAAACTTATTTAACAATGTTAGGAAATCGATTTCTAGAGAATTTTATTGAGGTATAATTTTCAATTACATAGCTCATTTCTTTTATTCAGATATTCATTTCCATAATTGTTAAGTATAAATGTTTTATCCTTGTTGGAAAAATATGGTGAGGAAGAAACTCACCCTTACAACCAATTTTTCAGAAAATTATGTAAGGAGGTTCGTGTGATACTCATCTCTTATATGAGAATTTGATTGGTAAGGCCAATCCTACTTCTTCTTGTTAATGGGAAACCTGCTCTGAGTATAGGAATTTATATTATTATATATGTATGAATAAAAATTTCTATACTCTAACCTGATGACATATTTGTTAAATAATAAGAATGATTGTGATTATTTTGTGGTTTCGAAAGATAGGTTCCTTAACCATAGTATTATTTCATAATGTTTAAATGTTATTGTAAATAGATAACTCCTTTGAAATAATTAAGTTATTGTGGGAATTATATGAATTCATCTTATTTCTTAAAATAAGTAAATAAAATATTTAATTTCTATAGTTATAATATATTTGACACCATATAATTATTTTATGAATAATACTCGACTTATTTCTGAAATTTATTCTTTATCCTTAAATTTATTGTTTATAAATTTAATTTAGTATTTATCAATCGTATTTAAGTTGAGTTAATTAATTATTAAATATTTACTTTTGTTAAATAAATCTTTTACATTTATTTTATTTTAAGTTGACCATTAATTGTGAAAAAAAAAATCTCTTGAAATATTAATTACTTGTTTTATTATTTAAAGAAATTATAATATTAAGTAAAATGATTTGAGGCGTTACAAGTTTCAACACTAATAAATTATGCTTAAGTAAACAAGTCATTGTAAAATTAACCCTTTTGTTAAATGTGGTAAACTCATCATTGGAAAAATTATAACAACAAAAATGTATATATGAGTTTCTAATTTTTGGATTAATTAGTCTAAATTAAACTAAGAAAAATAAGCTATTTCATTAGTTTATTATTTTCCTAATTAAGCAAATTAAAATTGGTCAA
Organism: Macrotyloma uniflorum; assembly: GCA_016859785.1. Classification (NCBI taxonomy): domain Eukaryota; kingdom Viridiplantae; phylum Streptophyta; class Magnoliopsida; order Fabales; family Fabaceae; genus Macrotyloma; species Macrotyloma uniflorum. Next base: position 213,947 of record BDMB01000147.1, read on the forward strand.
ACTTAGTCTAGTCTCTTCCGAAGTCAACTACCCTAATGAGAAACTTAACGGGATAAACTTTGTTGTCTCCTATGCTTACAATTCATGGCAACCATGAAAATAGTAAGGTCAATTTTTTAAAATAAATTCAAACTGCTAAAGGTACACTTTCATTGTCTTAATTTGCCACCAACAAATTTCCATTCCTCTCCCTTTTCCTCTAAACTATCTCGTTCATCCAACATTCTTCGAGATTCACGAATTTGAAGAAAAAGAGAAGAGGAAGTTGTTGTCACTCCACCATACCATCACAATTCCACTTTTTTTGTTCGATGAGCCCAAGGTATAGAGGAGCCCTACCTTCCACTCTCTCTTTTCTCTTGCACACAAAAAATGAGGAGTTTCTTCTTCCCATTCTCTTGTTGATATTGTTTTTGAATGATAATAATATGGTTATTATTTTTGGGAATTTTTTATAATGATTTTCTGGGATGATTTTATGACGATTTTTGGTTACTTTCATGAATTTATATTTGTGGAAACATTTTTGTGGTTAATGTATGAAAATGATAACTAGTGTGTTGTGTGAATATAGAATCAAGAACTTTTGAAAAATGTTTTAAAATGACAAAGTTATGACATCTTTTATGCAAATGGTTGCTGAAAAATGGAAAGTTAGTGTTCATTGACTTGAACTCTAACTTGTCTGTTTTGTCGTGTAATATATAGTTATGAACTAAATATGTTACCTTTATGTATAAGGACACGTAGGAAACAAGAATAGTATAAAAATGTAATTTACTTTTAAAGTTACAAATTTTACGAACAATATGTATATTGGCCAACATAAATGCTAATATGTATGATTTAGAACATATTTTGAAGCACCTAAAGATATGTATGAAGCAAAACCACTGGTTTTATGTGTTGTGCGAATCCAAAAGCAAAAATCATACAAAAAAAAAAGAATTTTCAAGCTTAAGTTTTGATTTTTATATGTAGTCTCTAACTAGTATTTTTGTGAGTCAAGATTAACTGATTTGAACATATTTACTATAAAAAAAATTATATTTCCCATAAAACAAGTTTGTTGGTAATACTTAAAATCAGTGCGAAATATAATTTTTCCCACAAAATTTTCACCACCATAAATTTGTAAGTAAAAGGTTAGTAGGAAATTATTTTCCACAAAAGATTCATGGAAAATTTCTCATAAACAAATCCATAAGAAATTTCCCACAAACAAATCAATGAGAAATTTTTTCATAAAAAATTTATGAAAAATTTCTCATAAACAAATTTATGAAAATTTTCCATAAAAATAAATTTATGGGAAATATTCTATGAGTAAATTAATCTTTTTCTAAAAAAAAAAATCCGTGAAAAATATTTTACGGATAAATAAGTTTATTCTTTTAATGATTTTAGTATTAATTTTTATAAAACTCTTTTTAAAACATTAAGAATAGATGTCTACCTTCATCAAAATTTAAAACATACAAAGTTAGTGTTTGAATAAAAGAGTAGATGATGAAATTCGATAGATGATAATTTCAGAAGTTATTCCATAAACACATAGTATACATAACTCAAGGATAGAAAATAATAGTAAAGATAGTAGAACAATAAAAACAAAACATATTTTTATATTGATTCACCTATAATAAAGATTATGTCCAGTTCAAAACCAAAAAATTTAAGTTTCATTAATAATAAACACGACTATTCTTTGAGGTCACTTCTTATACATATTCTTTTACTAGCTTCTCCAAACTACTCCATGAGCACTCTCGAACAAGTTTCTCCAAGCTCTTATACCACATGAGTATTCTTTAAACAACAAGTTATTCCTAACTTATAATAACAAAATGCGTATGAATAAGAAAAAGTGTTTATAACATTAAGTTGTTCTCTAATCTTATTCCTAATATCTTAGAATAATGAATACAGGAACTTAGTTCCCTAAAACTAAATAACTGTAAGAATATAAGAGAATTATATAAAGCTAACCATATAAAAGAAGAAAGAAATAATAAAATAAAAAAATCATAGTAAGAGAGTTCTTTTGAAATGAGAATATCTTTATGTTCAAAATTTTTCTCTTCTATTTCACTAGTCTTCATAAAGATCATTGCTGGCTCAACAACTAAATTTTCTAAAAGTATTTGTTATATTTGTTTTTTCCTCTTTAGTTTCATAGTTCTTCCTTTGATTTTATTGAGCATATTTGAGAAGAATTAACCTTCATACATTAAATGTTTTACCTTTAAAAAGAAGTGAAAGGCTAACACATTACCATATTATCATAAAAAAATAACATGCCAACAAGATTGACACCCATAATCTACCAATCATTTGTCATATGTTAAAATTTAAATAAAAAAAATAAAATATTCATGAGGGGACAAAGCCAAAACTCATGAAAACCTATCTTTTGCTAATTCAAACCTATTCCTAAAAAACATAGAATGTATACAACTTGACATAGAATGCAACTAAATAAAATGTTGCCTATTCTTACCAAAATTAAAGATTTTGTCAACATATTAATTTCCTCCACGAAATATATGAGAAACTTTAAAATTCATGGATGATCATTTAAGGAGATAAGTAGTCCATCTTCCACGTAGATTTCAAGAAGCAATTAAGACATTTTTTAAGGTCTCCACAACTAACTAAGAATCACACTCAAGTCATATATTCAATCATCCTTTACCATAAACTTGTTCAATAGAAATCATGCTTACAATCAATTTCACATAAAAAGCACTAGTGATACCATGAAAGGAAATGAAACTCCAATGTAATTCTCATGTTACCACAAAAAATCTCCTTATTAGAAGTTAACGCAAGATTATCACGAGACATCTCATCCATATTACATGTAATAAATCCAATCGAAGGAAAAATCTATTTGACCTCAATAATTTAGAAACTTTACTAATGTGAATAGGAACAACAAAATATTTAAGAATTCCAAAATCATCAATACTGTTAAATATCACACTTTTCGATATAATACTACACATAGTCACATTAACCTTGATATCTTGTATAGTTTGATAAATTAGTATTTGTGATTGTGATATCTAAAACTATTTATAATTCTCCAAATTATCCAAATTATATGTATCATTCTAAATTTAAATAAGTTAAATTTGTCTTTTTTTTTTCTCTTTCTTTATAATATCAATAATTATCTTAAAATTGTTGATATCGACATGATATGCAAAAACTTTCTCTATGCAAAAACTTTCTCTAAGCACTGTCACATTTTTTCATTAACTAATAATGTAGAAATATATGCAAAAACTTTTTATAAGCACTGTCACATTTTTTCATTAACTAATAATGTAGAAATAAATGTAAGGTAATCTCATCATTAGTCGTAAAATTATTATATATAGAAATAATAGTACCACCTCTTCCTCTTATATTCTTATATTTTTATGTGTAGGTATTTTGTTGTATACACAGGGCATAAAGTAAATGAAGTTGATGAAGGGTTATAATGTTCAACTACTTTTATCTTTCTTTGAAAGCCCACAATGCTGATAAGTTCTAAAACTTATAAGACGCAACATGTTATAAGCAAAGGATAAATGCAAAGTCTATTTAAAGAAAAGGAAATCCATAAAAATGATACAATTTTACAACGTGTATAAAAGTATGCTGGATATACTGACAATGCAACATATATAGAATTTTTTTGCACTTAATCAAAATTGAGGTTATTTAAGGTTGGATCTAACAAATTAAAACCACTAGTTTTATTTGTTGTCAGAATCCAAAAACAAAAAGTCTTAGAAAATAGAGTTTTCAAGCTCAAGATATTTTTTTTATAAGATAAGAAGTTTCTAAAATTATTTCTGAGTTGGAAGCATCTTTAAAATGTATTCCGAACTAAAACCACCAATTTCTGTGTTATGAGAATTCAGAAACAATAATCTTAGAGAAAGGAGTTTCCAAGCTCAAGATATGATTTTTGTAAGATAAAAGATTTCTACCAGTATTTTTGTGAATATACATGAATATTGGGTTGTTGTTCTCATCAGTCTAATCTTATTCATAAGTACAACAAAACAAAAGAAAGCTGATTTTACCAATATCGATTGATAATAAAAAAATTAAGTTTTTTATAAATTTTCCAATAAAATATATAATTAAGTCAAATTCAAGGACACATCAATTTTATATTTAATCTTTATTTTTTAATATAAATTAATTTGAGAATTTATAAAAAAAAATATAATTAAAATTAAAACACATTGAAGGTTAAGTGTATAAAAATTAAAGAATAGTTGAATTTTAATAACAAAATTCACACGAAATTTGTAAAAAATAAAATTAAAACATAAATTTACAAATTTTAAATATATGAAAAAAATGAAATATTATGAGTCAAATTTAATAATCATCCAACTTAAATTATAATTTTTTTTATCAAATTAAACTTTAATCAAAATCTAATTAAATTTTAAAACACATCGAAATAAATAAGTATAAAATATAATTAAGCAAATTAGAGAAAGAATGAAAAAAATTAGAATACATGTACAAAACTTAATTCCGCAATTCGTATAATTTTTAATTTGTAAATTGAATAAAAGGATTAGTCTTCTATAGAAATGATCTTCTAAGTGTAGAAAAATGGAAAGACAATTTAGAATTATAGAGGAGAAGACAAAATGGTAAAGAGAAAAGAGAAAAGAGAAGAGAGAATTCCAAATAAAAAAGTTTAAATCTGAAAAATTCCTTCTAAAATTGTAAAATGTAAATTTTGGAATTTGTACTAGAGATTAAATTAAAATATATATATATATATATATATATATATATATAGCCGAGATCATCTCGGTCATGTTTGAAAAGTACCTGCGATGTTACAAAAAAATCCAATAAATCAGGCTATCAAGATAAGCCCAATAACCAGTCTAATAACCCACTAACTTGTTGGTTAAGATTTACCTCCTCAGTTAAGATTAATTTTGATGGTTATGATACATTACTCCCGTCAAATCTTATAATTTGAATTTATTAAGGTAATTTGTTACTAAATAACATCATAAATAGATAAGTTAACTTGGTATAATCATCTATCTTTTATTATATACTAAACACTGTCTATATTATATTATTGACTTCAGTATCAGAATGCAATCGCAAGTACACCTAATAAACATTAAGTAAGATTAAAGATTGTATTTAAGTACTCAATTTTGATAAGTACATCATTATAAATTATATATCATCAGAATCTCAAAAAAATATTTATAAGTCCTAGAACATAAAAATAATGAATTTAATTATAGATCAAAATTAGCCTTACAAATTTAAAATACAAAATGTAATTTTATATACAAAATTTTAGAACTTTTGTCTCTATTTCAAAATAATCCAAATATATAACTCCAAATTCCAAATCTCATAATACATAAATGCAAATTAAAATCTAGAAATATAAAATCCAACAAAAAAATATTTATAAATTATAAGCAAAATAATACACAAAAGTTAATTTAGAAAAATATATAAATTAAAAAATTTATTTAAAATAAACCTAAACTATTATAAAAAATAAAAGGTAAGAAAATATGAAAAATAAAATATATAAAAGTATTTATAAATTTATGATATCAAAGAATTTTTAATGTTGGTAGATTTATTTTTTTATTATTTCTAATTATAAGCTCAAAATAGTGAGTAATAAGTCAAATAAGGTATAAGGAAAAGGGTGATTCCAATAAAATGAAAATAGAACATTTATTACATTATTAATAATTTTTACCAATATGAATTAATTGACTCTAATATATGAAATTAATAGACTTTGATATCATAATGATTTGAGATTTTTTTTTTTTTAATTATCTATCACATTGGACTTATCTATTTATATAATTTTCTTTTTAAACTTATCATATAAATTGGTTAATCATATTATAGATAACTTCATTTTATATATGTGAGTTATAAGATAATATTAGAGATAACTTTCATTTATCTGTGAGTTATAAGATAAATTTCTAATGATAGATTTAGTTAAGGAATAAAATACCACTTATGTTAATCAATATTGGTTATTCATACTACTAGAAGAGTAAGATAACTATTTTCAAAGTTCACTTTTAGTTTATAAACAATAAATTTCAAAAAGTAAAGATACTTTAAAAATTTAAAAATTAAATCAAACTCAGGCCAAATATTAAAACTAAAAACATAATTGATTACATACCTTATATCCATTTAACAATTTTCAAAATTTCTGAGGAATGCTGGGCCACAATCCTGTATTCCTGTTTCAGGGTGGCACAGAAATTTAATTGGACACAGGTTAAATTAAAAAAGACTGATATAAAAATACAAGAACTTAGGTAGGGTGGCAAGAAATTTAATTGGACACAGGTTAAATTATAAAAAGACTGAGATAAAAATACAAGAACTCAGGTTGTAGTGACAGTGACAGTACCAGTACCATACCTTTTTTCGAGAAGGTCATATTGAGTGATGTTTCCTCTCTATTGCAATGTCTTCTCTTCATTTGCCATCTGAAATCATGACCCTGTGCCACTGTAAATGGTTTCCTCTTCCCTAGAAACAAATAATGAAACTATTTATTGCCAAAATAAAAATATTTTGTCTTATCAAACAACATTAACAATTATCCAACTCCAGATGTTTAAGTTTGTTTTCCTAATATTCAATTTTGTTCATTTTATATTGTTTTTCTGAGTAAAATGTAAAAGGAAAAGAAAAAATGCTTTTCTAATATACGTACTGTCAAGTATAAAAGAAATACTTTATCAAAGTTTAAGTTCATATAGTGTTGAATTAAGAAAAGGATGTTTATGATTCCTATACTAAATGTATATCAACCTTAACTTATATTTAAAAGAATTAGAAATAATAGAATGGTTTAAGATTTAAGTAAATCTTATTTAATTTATTTTGTTCTGATCTTATTCATAATTATAGTTATTAACTTTTATTGTTATTTTATTAGTGTCTGTTATAGATATTTAGTACTGTTTATATTATTGTTATTAATAATATTGTTCCTTTGTTGATAAAAAGAATTGATGAATGAAAATTAATATTTAGGATTAGTATCAGATATTCAACTAACTTATAATTTTAATCCACACTAAAATCATAAATATAATATATTTCCTCATGTAATACAGAATCAAAATACGAAATTAAAAACATCTTTTTCTTTTTTATAATTTTACATCAGTTACAAAAACCAAAACAAATGTACATTGTTTTCAATAATTTTAAAACTAGACCACCCATTTTGGTAAAAAGTCACACTCAATGCAATATTTATTATACACAGAGATTGGGAAGCTCAATTTCGAATTTTAAGGAAATTGACAATGAAAGAGAAGTTCATCTTGCACAAAAATGGTGAAGTGGCATATATGTTGTTGTATAAGAGAAGATCAAAGACTACGTGTCTTCATATTGTTTTCTGTGCAACCAATGCATGTTAGTAGAGAAACAAACATGGGCAATGAAGCAGAGCCTTGTCCCCCTCCCGTGAACCTGATGGCTCTATATATACTTCTAGCAAGTCTTGAAAGGAAGATGCAAACAATGGGAGTGTGAGAGGGTTGAGTTTGAGGTCTTGCATGCTTTTGTTAGAATTTGATTTTTCTATCTAGTTAGAAGGGAAAAAATAGCTAGCAAAATCGAAAGGTTGGTTCAGATTGCAAAATTTTAAGGCTCAAGAGAATCAAGTAAAGTCATAAAGTTTGTGTTTTCAATTTAAGAGAGTTTCCATTATCTGCTCAAGATATCTGAGATAGATAGTCATAAATTTGTCAATTTAATATCATGTTTTCTACATGTTTTCTCTTAATTTAAGAATGGAAAAGCTTCCAAATGCAGGATTTACACTTATATAAATTCTTCTGTCCTTTTCATTCAGGACACATTTTGTTTTTTTGTTTTATTTTTAAGTCTCTGTCCTTAATGTTTCTCTTTTGATTTTGTTCATGAATATACAATGAGTATGGTCTTGATATTTTTCTCTGAAATTCTCAAAATTCACTAGCATGGATCTAATGTTTGGAATTTAAAATAAAACCATAACTCTATTATTTAGAAATTCTCTCATGTTTATTATATGTTGCTTCCATTTGTCATGAAACTTACTATGCACTTGTTTTCTGTTCAATGTTTAAGGCATTTTGGTTTTTCGATGGAAATGGAGAATGGGAACTGCATTACACAACAGACTCAGAGGCCAAAATATGATTGCCTTCTTTTTGGTAAGCCTTGTAATCAGAACATTTTTCTAGTACCGGAAATTTCATATTTGATTTTCTTCTATTTGGTAAGCCTTGCATGCAGTTAGAAGTACGACATTATTTTGCAGATTTAGATGATACATTATATCCTCTCAGTTCTGGTCTTGCAAATGCAGTTCACCAAAATATTAGGGGTAAGGGATTGTACTACACTTCTGCTACAGTATTCTCATTAATGTCTTCACAATTTCTGCTGAATTTAGTATTGACATGAGTGGTATCTTTGATCTTAGACTACATGGTGGAGAAACTTGGCATAGAACCAAGTAAAACTGATGAAATGACCAACCTCCTCTACCGTAATTATGGAACTACTATTGCTGGTCTAAGGGTATGATTTTCTTATTTAAATTAGCTATACTTTTCTATTAAATAAATTGTTAATAATTTATTTATTGTCATGCATTTCATTTTGTATTCAGGCAATTGGATATGACTTTGATTATGAAGAATATTACAGGTAGTGTTGTTTCTTTTTCTTTTTTTTTCCTATCACTTTTAAATGGATATTTAGCTGTTTCTTTTCTTGAGTTTGTATATTTTGGAATGGTGAGATTGACTCTTAAAATTCTGTTGACAGTTATGTTCATGGGAAATTGCCTTATGAGAACTTAAAGCCAGATCCAGTTCTGAGGAATCTTCTGCTGAGCCTACCCTATAGGAAACTTGTAAGTTGTTTATAACAAAAATGGAAGCTGAGGAATAAGATATTGCATAATCTTAACTATTTCTTGTTGTACAAATATATTGAATTGTCTAATATTATTTCTCATGTTCTCATATTTTATAATTAAATATATTTTTAACTTCTAAAATTATCACAAACTTTGGTTTTTGTCTTTATAAATATTATTATATTCACTTATAGAGCTATATTTATCAAAATAATATAGTTTTACTCCTTCTCTCTTCAGACTAAAAGTTATTTACTTTCTATATTTACTAAAATTTAACCCATATTCTATTATGTTTTATGATTTGTATGCTAAGTAATTTAATTTCAAATCACACTCATAGCTTATGTGTCTTCCTTTTCTAATCAAATTCCAGTATTTCAACATTTGTTTTTGTTAACAGATCTTCACAAACTCAGACATGGTCCATACTATTAAGTCACTTAAAAGACTTGGATTGGAAGACTGCTTTGAAGGAATCACATGCTTTGAGACCCTCAATCCTATCCACAATGGCACTGTTTATGATGATAAAGAGAACAACATACAGGTTCCAGGTTCAAGGGCCACTAATCCAACACCTAAAACTGCTCCAAAAGGCTCTGAAATCTTTGACATCATTGAACATTTTGCTCAACCTGATCCCACCACAGTCCTTCCAAGGACACCAATTATCTGCAAACCATCCGAACATGCCATTGAATTGGCCCTCAAGATAGCCAACCTTAACCCACAAGGAACAGTAAGAAAATCAACCTTTCAATGGGTTTTATCACCTAATTGTGTTAACTTCTTGATAATAGTTATTTTTGGTTTAATGTTTATTAAACCTTACAAAACATAACACATTTTTATTTTGTCTCTTCTCATATTTTTCAGCCGTTTGTATCTTTATAAATATGTCATGCTTGTCATATTATCATACATTAATGATAGGATTGTTTTGAAGCATGTATATTTGCAGAAGCTTTAAACTTTATTTAAACTTCTGGAGTGAGACATGTTTAAACTTTTACCTGTTGGCTTACATTTTAGTGGGTTCTTTGTCACATTCAGTTGTTCTTCGAGGATAGTGTCCGCAACATACAAGCTGGAAAACGAGTTGGTCTTCATACTGTGCTGGTATGTCATTTTTGGGAACATTGCTTTGTAGTAGAAACTGACTATAAGAATGTGATAACAAAAATTGTAAGGGGAATTGTCCTTAACTCAACATGAAATAGTTTGAGTCACTATAAACTCATTGATTGCTACATCCAGGTTGGTAAGTCCTACAGAGTTGAAGGTGCTGATTATGTCATAGAAAGTCTTCACAACCTTAGAGAGGCCGTGCCTGAACTATGGGAGACTGACATGAAAGCTCAAGTTATTGCATGCCCTGGGACTGAGAAGCTTGCAGTGGAGACATCAGTTATAGCTTGAGAATGATCCTTTCAATTATCTTTAATAAATGTAAGGATTAATTGAATTTTTAGTTCTAAATTTTGAGATAAATGGGTTTTAGTTTATGTAGTGTTTCAAACATGAAAATTATTTTTGTAATGTTCAAGTTCTAAATTGTGGAATCAAGATGATTTTCTGAAAACTAGAGTTTTTATCTTTAGATTTCAGAGATTACAAAATTATTTTTAAATTTGAGAGATGAAAATAATTTTTTTTTTAATTCAAAAACTAAACCCAGATTTATCTCAAATTTAAGAAATTAAAAATTTAATTAAACCTAACTGTTGAATCTATGTTGAAAAATGTTGGAATGAAAAAGGAAAAGTTTCCCTTCTTCAGTTGGAGTGGTTACTGTACTTGAGAGTGTTTTAAGTTTGGTCTTTATCTTTCTTGTAATAATAGCATGATGTTAATGTTAAGGTCTGTTCTAGTAATTGGGTTGAGCTTTTGTTTTCTTCTTTCTTTTATTTGTAAAGTGAAAAAAATTTGAAGCATTATTATACTTAAGTTAATGCATATGTAAATAAATTTTAATTATTTTTACATAATTTAAAAATATCCGTTAATTAATTGAAATTCTATTGTTTTTTTATACAGACACTTCAGAAAGAATATGTTTTATGTATAATTAATAAAATTAAATAATATCAAGTAAATTTATTCATTATCATAAGTTTACTTAATTTTGCTTGAATCTAGATAAATATTGTCCTTAACAAAATAAAAAAATAAAAAAAAAAGTTATTTTTTTTTATACTGTAATAAATCATCATGTGGCGCCTTCATACGTATATAATAAAAAAAACGCCTATGACTAATTAATATTCTCATTTAGCTATTTTTTTTAGATTTAAGAATTAAATATATTTTTAAGTTCTATACACAAACCGTTTCATTTTTAACTTTATGAAATAAAATAGAAAGATATATATAGCATTATTATATAAAGTGTTTTCAACGAATAATTTTATTTTTCATGATTTTTTTTATCTATATAAAATAATATTTTTAAACAATAAAAATATGTGATTTGTAGATATTTTTAGATAAATTAGTAAATTTTTTTATTTTTTAATCTAAAATATATTAAAAGTAATTATGTTACAAAAGATATTAAAATAATAATATAAAAAATTTTAAAAATAATATTTTTATAAAAAAATATTAAAGAAAATTAACATTAGAAATAAATATATGTTATAAAATTATACATCTTTTAAAAATAATAATAAATAAAATAGGGTTTTATAGTAGATTAATTTTAAAAGTAAAATTTTATGAAAAGTACATAAAAAATAAAAATTTAATAATAAATATATGCAAATTTAAATTTAAAGAAAACAAAACTTGAAGAAATAAGGAGAAGTATGAAAAAGATGGAATAGAGTCTTATTTTCTTAATAATTTCAAAAAAATAAACTATTAATCACTTTAATAAAAAAAATAAACTATTAATCCCTTTAAAACAAGAATAAGGTAATCTGAATTTAAGGTGTTTAATATTTTTTAAAAATTTTTGAAAAATGCACTATGTATTTAAATTAAAAGAAAATGATAATAAGTTTTTATAAAGGTTCATTTTAAACAATTTATCTTTTATTCACCTTAAAAAACTTTAAAAAATTTTAGTGATCAATGAATAATTACAACAAATTTTTATAGTTTTTGTCATAAATATACAAATATCACTTATGATTAAACATTAAATTCACCTTAAATTAAGAAATAAGTACATAATATCACTTTTGACAAACTATAAGATTTGAAATAAAGATTTACATAGAAATCAGCTTTCAAAGAGAGAATATAAATCAAGACAGTATTTTTTTATCAATGAAATAACTTCTTAAGAAAGAATATACAAGTATGTTTTTTACTAAAATGTTCAATTAAAATTTGATTTTTAAATAAACAAGACAATAAGATCTCTAAAATATATTGTAGAGTATTCACTTGAAGTGCATTTTTGTTTTCTTCATAATATCATTTTTCTATTTTCTACATGTTCATCCAATTTATAATATTTTTTTAGTCTCCTCCATGCATTTTTCTTGGTTATAGTTTGCAGCATAAATGTTTCACTAATAATGGAAAAGTCATTATCTCTATAAATGTTATTTTTTAAGAAACAACCTTTCTAAATTTGTCTGCTTCTAGTACTAACCATATTATAAGAAAGTCATCACCATCTAACACTCAAGGCCTACCAGCTATACCTATTCTGTCACACCAACTATCAACTTCTCTTCTCACAACATGACTGAGTCTACTAGTCCTGTTAGAACTACCACTACCTCTAATTTTGTCTCAACTTCTTCCCATGTCCCAAATCCATCTACCACTTCCATCACGCAAAACACTATTTCTAAAGAACCTATTTCACCCTCACATTCTTCTACTCAACCATCCTCTACTCCTTCGAATCAAAATCATCATCCCATGATCACCAAAGTCAAAGTAGGCATCTTCAAACCTAAAGCTCTTCTTGCCACATCTGCTCCAACAAATACAATCCAGACTCTTCAAAATCAACATTGGAAACAAGTTATGCAAGATGAGTATAATTCTCCAATGAACAATCATACTTGGATTTAGTTCAATTACCTCAAGGTAGAAAAACAATCACATGCAAATAGATCTTCAAAAATAAATATAAATCAGATGGTTCACTTCTCAAACATAAGACTCGTCTTGTGGCAAGAGGTTTGACTCAAAAACAGGGATTAGATTATATAGATACTTTCAACCTAGTAATCAAGCTTGTCAGTATTCGGATTTTTCTTACTCTTACTATCTCGAAGGGTTGGCTAATTCATAAAATAGATGTGGATAATGTTTTCCTTAATGGTGATCTCAAAGAAGAGATATACATGCAGCAGTCTCAAGCATTTCATCAAGGAAACTCTCAACTGGTTTGCAAACTAAGCAAAGTTATATATGGTCTTAAGCAAGCTCCCCAAACTTAGTTTCAAAAATTTACTATTACCTAACTTAAGTTGGATTTTATTCAAACTCAAACAAATCACTCCTTATTCATTTCTATCTCCTGCACAACTACTATATAAATTCTAGTATATGTTCATGTCATCACCATTAATAGCAATTCATCACTAGTCATATACAAGTTGATTTACACTCTCCATCAATCATTTCCTCTACAAGGTCTTGGCAAACTTCATCACTTTCTTGGCATCAAAGTCAACTCTGATAACAAAGGTGGTATTAATTTATCTCAAACAAAATATCTTACAGATATTCTTGATAAGCTTAACATATCCACAGCTTTGTCACAGCTTTGTCAGTTCATGCATACTCCCCTTGAAGTTCATTGGAAAGCAGCAAAGCGACTACTTAGATATCTTAATGGCACACTTCATCATGGGTTACATTTCAAACTTTCTAGTGATACACAAATTATTCCATACTATGACTCATATTGGGTTAGTGATCATGATGATATGACACTTTGTATCTTGCTCTAATTTCTTGGATGGCAAAGAAGCAGCGTGTGGTCTCTCATTCCAGCACTGAGGCTATATTTCACAAATTGGCAAGTTTGGTTACCCAAATTCAATACATCCAAAATCTTATGTTTGAACTTCATATCAAGAGTACATAATCTCCTTTAATCTGGTGTGACAATCAAGGAGTTGTTCTTCTTTCATTCAATCCAGTTATGCATGCTAAAAATATTTTGAACTAGATTTATGGTTTGTTTGAGAACACGTGTCTTAGTGGATAGATTCAAGTTCTTCATCTTCCAGCCAAGTTTCAAGTTATATATAATCATGTGTTACTGTGATTTGCAATAATAGTTCAACATATTAAAACATATTAAAAGTTTATGTTTCCTATATTCTCTCTTCTCTCCTTCTGAACAAAGACAAATGGTAAAAGTTAGGAGATTTATTAAATAAAATAAAATAGGATAAGGTTATATATCCATTTTGGTTGGGTTAAAAGTTTAGAAAGACTCTAAAATATTAAAGGAAAGATAGGTAGATTTTTGGGGTACTTTTTAAAATATGTTATATTTTGTTGAATTAATAGTTTTTTAAATTGGTCAAAATTTTTAATTGTAAAAAAATGTTTGTTTCAATATTATATTATATTATATTATATTATATTATATATATATATATATTTATTTATTTATGAGATTATAATATTGAATAACGATTTATATATACCTTATTTTTTTTAAACGTTTTATTTTTTAAAATATTTGCACAATATCCATAATCCGCATTATATTTATTATATTTATGTTTAATAATAATATTGAAATTATGAAGATTCGTTGAACGAAAACAAATAATATTCATAAATATTTTACTATAACATTCTTAATAAAAATTCTCCAAGAATTTGAAAACAATGAAATAATTTATCCTTTAGATATCATTAAAAAAAAAAGAGAAATATCTGTCATCTTTATTATATAAGAAATATTAATGTTATGAGTTCAACATTCATCGGAACCTTTGGTACAGTAATAATTTGCCTTAAACGAGAGAAAAGGATAAATATTGATTTTAATAAAAACTTATTTTTATTTTAGCATATAAAATAAATATTTTTATTACAATTAATAATATAGAAAAGAGTTATAAAAAAATGTAATACAATTAAGTTAATTAATATTAAATTAAGAAAAATAATTTGAAATATTTTGGTACCATCACAATGTATGAGTTCATTACCACATTTTAAAATTTCAAAATTTTGAACTTTTTATTTTAAGTTACATTTTTTTATAAAACTTAAAATTATTAAGATAGTTTTTATTGCCTGCAATTTATTTTTTAATTTTTTTAATTCATTTATAAATTAAAATCCAATTTTAGATAATTTCTGCATAGACATTTCTAGTAAGAAAACAATGTGTAGGTACTCCAACCTTTTACCCATTTAATTTAAAAAAAAAAACTTTCACAATTATATTTCTTTTGTTATACTATTTCTTTCAGATATGCACATAAATTATATATTGCAATTTGGTAACCAACCCTACAAATATATTGGGAATATATTCCCAGAGAAGAAGTCCTACAAAATTCAAATGATTTTTTCCATTTTTCGTTATATCATTCAATTGAAAGTTATGTTAGTAATAAACAAGAAAGGAAGAACGGACTGAAACATTAAATGACGTAGATATCTTATGAAGGAACAGAAGAGAGCATACAATTCTCAAATAGCACACAGCGCTGGTTATGTTTCTTAGTTCAGCCTCAGGAAGCTCATAGTTTTTCCCCAGCAGTAAGTTACCAAATAGCAATCATTTTCTTCAAACCACCAGTAATTTGACATAGAAATTAACTAAAAAGCAGGGAAGAAAGGAAAGTCAATCTCACTACATTTATAAGATCGTAAGCATTAAATATTACTGTGCATTAGCAATGGTAAAGACAGTAAACACAAAACAATGTGTCCTATACTATGTAATACTTTATCATATGCTTGGCATCAGATAAAGCATACAAACAAGACAAACACTTCAATTAATAAGTTATTATGATAATATTTTATAATTAAACCAGCCAAACTTGTAATTGAATACTTTGTGTTCAGAATAGTATGCTATGAATGATTTAAGAATTCCCAACCCAAAACAAGAAAGCATCATAGGTGAAAATCTTTAACACCACTATCAACCAAGCATCATAGGTGAAAATCTTTGTTAACACCACTAGTAAATACTGAACATTAGTGCGACCTAAAACAGTAAAAGAAAGAAAGAGATGTAGATGGATAAAAAGTGTGCTCATATTTTTTCAAAGAAACGACTGTACAACATATGGGTATATGCAAAGGCTGGATAGGAAATAGTACAGAATGGTAATGATTAATACAGTTCAACAGTTCTAGAAGGTACACCTCATTAGAACTCTAGAAGGATCCGAAAATATCTAATGTATATATCTATGAAGGGTTTTTGTCTTATGCAGAATTGTGTTAATTGCATTGAGGCATGGGCCATATTTTGAGGTTTGGTGGTCATTGGGCCTTTTATTGTTTGATACCCCCACAAGCTGGAGGAAGGAAGATGTCAACCAACCCCAGCTTGGACAGAATAGTAGCAAAAGAGGTTGGAGGAGATTTTGTGAAGATGTCAACGAATTGAAGTTGGGAGGAGATAGGGAGAAGACACACCAGTCCAGCCTGAACTTTTTCGCAAACAAAATGACAATCAATATCCAAGTGTTTGATAGTCCATGAAAAACTTGATTGGCAACTATGTACAAAGCGCTTTGGTTGTCATAATATAGAACGGCAAGTTTAAAGCATAAATACATAAAGCATTGAACAAATAAATTTTGCTTCAAAAGACAACCAAGAAACAATAAGTTGTTTCTCTACTTTCCAAGAAACCAAAGAGCTACCAAAAGAGAACCAATAACCAATAAAAGATATGCACAAATCAAGACAGGTTCCAATCAACATCACTAAAGGCAAGAAGATGGAGTGGAGAATCGCAGCAAAAAATCAACCCTTTCAGATATCGAAGAACACAAGTGGGTAGCACAAAAATGAGTCTGAGTATGCCTAGCCTATAATTGGCTTAACTGTTGGGTGGCAAAGGCAATATCTAGACAAGTGGTGGTCAATTATAACATGAAGTGGTGGTCAATTATAACATGCAACTAATCAATCATCAATAGGAGAGTGCATCTTAAAATCAAATCATGGGAATCATGGTAGGGACTAGAGAGCAATCCATAGGAGTGGTAAAAGGCTTGGAACCTAACATGCTAGTGTCAATGAGAAGGTGAAGATAGTACTTGCATTGACATAAAGAGATGCTGGTGTCAAAATGGGCGACTTCCAATCATAGAAAGTATTTCAACAAACCAAGGTCTTCAATATGAAAGTGGGAATGAAGGGAGTGCTTGATACAAGTCATTTCATAGTTACTAGTTAAAATAATATCATCAACGTAAATAATCAAACAAGTGAAGGCAGACTTATCATGCTTGATGAATAAACTGCAATTGACGAGAGCCAACTACAAGATTGAAGTAAGAGAGATAGTTTGGCATACCATTTGCGACTGACTTGTTTCAAGCCATACAAAGACTTGAGGAGTTTGCAACATTAGGAGGAATGTGTACCAGAAACATCAAGAGGAAAAGTCATGTAAGGATAGTCGGAAAGGTCTCCTTGAAGAAAGGCATTGCTAACATTTAGTTGTTGAATATGCGACTGATGAATAGATGCTAAAGTAAGGACAAGTTTGATGGTAGTCATTTTGATAACAGGGGAGGAAGTGTCAAAGTAATCAATCCCTTCCATTTGTGCAAAACCCTTCACGACATTTTAAGCCTTGTATCGTCCGACAAAGCCATCTGATATTTGTGTAATTTTGTATACCCATTTTACAACCAATGGGTTTGATGTGTGGAGGAATGTCCACATAGTCCAGGTTTCATTGGTGATGAGAGCATCTATCTCGGATTTCATGGCCTCATGCCAATAATAATGTTGGACAACATCTTGGTAAGTAGTCCGTTCAATTTCAAAGGACAGACATGAGATAATGGTGATGAGAAGGCAAAATCTAACAACAAGAAAGAGCAGAATGAAGAATGTAGAATCTCTACAAAGATAACAAGGAAGATTGGTTGGAAAAGCCATTACAATGGTAATTAGCAAGATGAACTAACAGATGGTGATGCTGAGTGGAGCAACTTAAAGGAGGAGCTAGTGGTTGGAGAAGGAGGGATTGACTATCTGAAAGGAAGAGGAAGAAGGGTTTTGTTAGGTATGGCCTTGAGTAAGGAGGAATGGATTCGAGCTTATGAGATTGAGATGAGTAGTCCAAGTCATGTGAGATAAGCATAGGGGTTTGATGTGGATTTGGAGTGTCGGGTTCTATTCCAGGGTCAATAAGTTGGAGAGATGGAAGTGAGCTGGTGTATGAAAGATTAGGGCTAAGGGTGTTTAGAGATGGGCTATTTGTAGGTGAATGGGCTTTTCTGAAAAGGAAAGAACATTTCATGAAATAAAATCATGTTTGCAAATGAAAATATCAAGAGTATTTAAATCTAAGGTAACATAACCTTTGGTCCTGATTGAAAACCCAAAAACACCCCACGTCTAGAACATGGATCAAATTTGTTATAGTGTGTGTGATGTGTAGAGGCATAACATAAACATATGACAACTTTGAGCATTGAAAAAACTAGTGGCTTTTTATATAAAAGTTCAAAAGGTGTTTTATTCTAATTGATAGGAGAGGGGACATGATTAATTAGATGAACATCATGTTTAACGACATATGACCAAAAATTACTTATAGGAGAGATTAGAATAGGAGAGCCCTTGCCACATTAAGAATATGTTGGTGTTTCCACTCAATTCTCCCATTTTGTTGGGTGTGGCAACACAACTTGTTTGATGCAAAATTCCTTTAGAAGAAAATAAAAATCCTTTATAAAAAAAATTCAAGGCCATTTGTCAGATCTAAATGCATTTGACTTTTGTTTCAATTGATTTTTGAAACAAATCAAGGATAGTAAAAAAATATTTAATCATGAATCAAAGGTTTGAAAAAGGAACCCCAAATATCCATATGGATTAATTCCAAAAATTTGGAATCATAATTTAACTTGGTGAATATGATAATTTTCTTTGTTTAGCTAAATGATAAACATCACAAGTTTCATAAACATGTTGAGAAATAAAAGGAAACAGTTTGTGTAATATATTTAAATGATTTCCAAATAAATATCCTAATCTGAAATATCAAAGGTTAGAAGTGGTCACAAGATTGGTATTTGTGGAGTTGATGGAGGATGTCCGAGGTGATAAGTGGTGGTCCTTGTTGATTACCAAGTGATAGAGTACCCCTTGCAACTTAACCAAACCAATCATCTTTGAGGACTTCACTTCTTGAATTTGACAAAAAACATCAGAAAATATAAGTGTGTAATGGAAAGTGGAAATTAATTTAGAAATGGAGATAAGGTTAAAATTAAAATTTGGTTCATAAAGAACATTGGGAATAATAAAAGTTGGTTAAAATTGGACTATTCCTAAGTAATGTGTTGTGACCAGTGTACCATTGGGTAGATTTATATGGACAGGTATAATTTTAGAATAAACTTGAAAAAAGTTTAGAATGAAGGATACGTGATCAGTTGCCCATGCATCAATTATCCAGGGAAGAGTGTGTGTAGTGAGTAGACAACGCATGTGTGATTAAAAATGTGATTGAAACTGTACAAAACAAATGGGATACCAACATTGGGACTAGAAAAATTATTTGGGCCATTCAGTTGGACTTGCAAAAATTAGCATGACTGAGGCTTAAGACTGCCATCTGAGCTTGAATTACCAACACCATATTGTTGTTCACCAAGTTGTTGGAGAAAGGCCATTAATCAATGATATGTGCTGGGGTGAGCTTGGCCCACATGGGTGTTCTTCCTTGTTTTCTACTTCTAGCTCAGAAACCCCTTCTACGATAGTGGCATTTATAGAACCTAAGCCAGGTGCTCGGTTGAAATATCATGGCCTTCCCATGTAACGAGGATGGCCAAGTGAGGTATCTATTTTTGCTATAGCAAATATTAATTGTGTGACCCAAGAAACTACAATAAGTGCAGATTTTGTTGGAAGATCCTTTGCTACCTTTGTTATGAGAGACACTAAGACTTCTACATCTAGGTGGGCAATGGTGTTCAACAATACTAGTGAAGGCATTTTGGTATGTTATGGTGACATTAGGGCTTCTTTGTTGTCTCTCGTGTTGAATGACCATAGAAAAGACACTATTGGTTGATGTTAGGGGATCCATGAGTAAGACTTGAGAGCGTACCACTAAAAATCATTCATCAAGCCCTTTGAGAAATCGAATGATGAAGTCTTGTTGATGATAAGACTTTGTTGCACAAATGCAAAAAGCCATGGGACGATTATTATCAAGTTCCTCCCATATAGATCGTAAGCTAGTAAAATACATTTTGTGCCCCTTGTCTGAATCCACAAATTTCTTCTTGGTGCTCTACAATCCGTAATAGGTCACTTTGGTAGAAACTCTCTCAAATCATTTCAAACATCAATCGCATGATTGAAGTAAATGACACTTTGGGCAATGGAAGAAGACAAGGAATTTTAGGAGCCAAGACATGATCAATGTGCTAGATCATTCCCACAAGGGATGCAAAGGATCTATATGGTTTGGTATGGCAATAACTCTAGTAAGAAATCCCATTTCGTTTTTAGAGATAAGGGCTATTTAGATGGATCTTGACCAAGAATGATAGTTGTTACCAACTAAAGCTGGTGTGACAATGACAGACAAGGGAGACTCGGGTGGATGTTATATGGACTTGAAGGATTTTGACTTGGATTTTTTGTAGCTAATATCGTGGTTGAGGATGAGGTATTTTTGAACATGATTGAAGATGTGCAGGTATTAGCAGAGCTAGTTCTAGATAGCGACTCATACAACTCAACAGTTCTAGAAGGTACACCTCATTAGAATTTTGGAAGGATCCAAAAATATCTAATGTATATGTCTATGAAGGGTTTTTGTCTGATATGTAGAGTTGTGTTAATTGTGTTGAGCATGGGACGTATTTGGAGGTTGGTGGTCATTGGGCCTCTTATTGTTGATATAGATACCATGTTAAAAAGAAAGTTACAATATACGTGTTACCATTCCTCTAATATTAGAAATTAAATCTACACCAACTATGTGGCTCTTTAAGATTGGCATAACACATCGAAGACATCCCTTATGCAGTGATTATCCCCATGTTGGATTGAAATAGTTAATAAAGTACAAATCTACGATATTCAATATGCTGATTCTCTCTTTCAGCACTGTGTTCTCTTTGGATGTACAAAGATGTTCAATTGATTACCATCAGCTCTGATATGGCAAGAACAGAAATTGTTTTGCATCAGTACAAAGTAGCCCAGAAAAGGTCAATGCAAAATCACTACAAACTCACACGAGAACATCAAAGAACTTCAAAATGTTTAGTAAGTTAAACCAGTAAAAGAACGCAAGAGATGTAGATGAATAAAAACTGTGCTTGCATTATTTCAAAGAAAGGACTATACAATATATATCAATATGCAAGAGCTGGATAATGCTAAAAAGAAAAACAGTACAGAATGGTAACGACTTTTACAGCTTAGCAATTCTAGAAGGTATACCTCATTAGAATTATGGAAGGATCTATGAAGAGTTTTTGTCTGATGTGCAGAATTGTGTTGATGCATGGGCAGTATTTGGAGATTGGTGGTGATTGGACCTTTTATTGTTTGATATCAGTAGTCATGACCACCTTAAAATTAGCCACTCATGTTAATCAGTCGTCAACATCTTCCAGTGGACGAACCTCACCAAACCATCTAGGTGGATCATAACCATGGCCACCTAAAGACATATAAGGAATTAACTTGTGACGCATTTAAAACCAAATATGTAACTAAAATCAGAACAAAAGCACTAAGTATGAATTGGTCAATACAATACCAAGGGGATTGCATCGACAGAGACGCCACGCAGTCAAAACTGTACCCTTCACCGTTCCATATCTCTTATAAGCCTCCATGGAATATTCACTGCATGTAGGAATGTAGCGACAGCTCTTTGGCAAAATTGGTGAAATTTCCCCTGCACACATGAACAATAGCATGTTTGGGTAAACAAAACTTAATCAAGCATTTATTGAATAATATTTGACCAAATAAGAACTTATTCATATAATAGCCATAGTTAATAAAATAAGTTAAAAAGAACAAGCTTCCAAAAATGGAAAAGTCCGGTACTCATATCGGACACCAATACTTACAGTATATTTCAGGTTACATGTCCAAAGAGTATTCAGTTATTTTTTATTTTTTATAAAAAAAAAAAAAAAAAATCATACACAGCTTGGACATGGCTTATCATGACTGGACACGGTTATAAAACTTGTAATATAGGCTATATGTATTTTAGTTGTCTTTTTTAAAACATTTTTGTTTCAGCTTTCCTAACTGTTGTGAGTTGAAACTTGAATAGATTTTGAAAACCCAAAAAAATGCTACCACATGTGCTTTTAAGGTTATTCTTTATTTATATATCCCTTTAATCAGTAGGATCATTTTTTTTAAGTATAACGGCTTATTTAAAAATATAAATGTTGATTAAAAATTTATTATACTTGATAAATATTTTGTTTAGGGTTAAAAACTTTTTGTTAAATTTTATTTTAATCCTTATATTTTAAAAATTGATTACTAATCCTCAAATTTTAAAAAATATATAAATTTAGTCCTTTTATTAATTTTATGATTATAAATAAATTATTAAATATTATATTTAGGTATAAATAATGATTAAAATTATATTTAATTTTTTTACCAACTTTGTTAAGATAAAAAAAAACATCATTAAATATTAAATTTAAGTATAAAATAAGATTGAAAACATATTTTAAAAAATTATAAGACTGAATTGATCAAGTTTAAAGTACAAGGAACAAAAATAAATTTTGAAAAAAAAAAACAGGGATAAAAATATATTTTCCCTTTTTTACATAGTAAAGTTTATAATAGATAAATAAAAAATATATATTATATTATAATATAATTAAAAT
The DNA here is from genome assembly GCA_016859785.1 of Macrotyloma uniflorum. Classification (NCBI taxonomy): domain Eukaryota; kingdom Viridiplantae; phylum Streptophyta; class Magnoliopsida; order Fabales; family Fabaceae; genus Macrotyloma; species Macrotyloma uniflorum. Next base: position 236,960 of record BDMB01000147.1, read on the forward strand.
ATAGAATAAATATTTTTGAACATATAAATCATATTTCAGATTTATAATAAATATTTTATATTATAATACAAGATCGTTTTTAATTATTGAATTTTTTTATATTTTGGATATATATATATATATATATATATATATATATATTATATTATTTTACTAACATATCCAAAGTGTATTATAATATCCTTCCAAAAAATTGCCGTATCCTCCTCACCTGGCTTCGTAGAATTGAGCAGAGCTTATTAAAAGGTTATAAGCCTAAGCACAAATAATACCTAAAATGTAACCAATAAGCATGTTTAGAAAGGAAGCCTATGGCTATGTTTGGATTGATGGGAAATGGTTGACTGGAATGAAATCTCTAAATATATAATGAAATTAATATAAAGTAAGGCAAACCTTTTAACTTGATTTTATAAAATTGAGTTAGGTTTGAGTTAGGTTTAAAGTTTATTTCTATTACTAAAACTTATTTTTTTTAGAGGAATGAAGTAAATGGGAGAGTTGATCCATTGTTGGTTTTGTAAAAATTAATTAGATTAGGAAGGAAGGGGATGGGACCTGGTCCAACCCATTCCATTGTTTAGTCCAGTTTTCAAGCCCCTCAATTTGGAATGCAAGGGATGGAGCAAAAGTTTTGAAATAAAAACTCCTTAATTTGACCGACTAAAAACATACAATCCTTCAAAAGTGATTTTAAAGTGAGGGTAATATGAGAATTATAATTTGTTTTCCAAGGAATGGTATCTCAATTTCATCCCATTATAAAATATCCAAACAATAAAATGACATTTTTAACTCATTTCATTGCAATCCATTCCGCCTCATCTCCACAACTTTTTCTACCATCTATCCAAACATACCTTAAATAAAAAACCATAAGCCAAGCACACACCACATCGAAAAACAATGAAAAGGCACATACAATACCAAATAAAAATACGGCAAAATTATAATAGAAATGATGAAAGGAAAACAGTTTACTCTTGTAGAATCTCAACATGGACAGCGCAAGTTTGACTCCTAAATTGTTCACCTCGCTACCTGATTAAAGAATTATCATCAAAATCAAACATTTAGACAAGTGATTAACTCAACAGAGAGAAAGGGGAGGGTACCTTGGACTGTTTCAGGATTCGAATCTTCCTCCAATGCACGAACGAATGGGGTGTGATGATGTCGTCGGGTTCCGAAAGAATAGTGGTGTTGATTGCTTTTGATTTTAAGAGAAGAGAGATTAGGGTTTTGAATTGGAGTGAAAGAATAGGATTTGGGCGGTAGAAAAAGAGTGGCCATTGAAGTAGCTCTGACGACACACGCGCGAAACCTTGAGAAAAATGTGTTCTATCGACAATAATAACTCGAGGATAAGCGTTCAATTTATTTAAAAAAAAATTAAGGTTCAAAATGTTTTTATTAATCTTTGTAAAGAAAAAGTTTATACTAATAAAAAAAAAAAAAAGGCTTATGTCCTGTTTAAGTTTTGTTTACAAAATTACTTTAAAAAAAAATAACCACTTCTCGTTTTGTATGTTTGTTACAACTTTTTTTTAATAATAAACTTAAAAATAATTATAATCAATATATTTAAAACCATTTTTGATAAAATTAATAAAAAGATATTATATCTATTTTATATTTATAATAAAATAAAAACTTAATTAAACAATATTAATATTCTCAAATATATTATAAATACAATAAATATATTATTATTATCTTTATATCAGTTTTATTATTTTGGAAACAATAATATTTTACTAAATTATATTATCATAAAATTTACAATCATTAAAATAGTTAAGATAGTGATGAGACAATATGTGGTTGCTTCTTTCTTGCGTCCATCTTGTTTGAGCAAATCTTCTTTAAAAATTTAGTATACTTGGGAATATGCTTGATATGTTTATCAGTGATATATTGATTTTCATCTTTTTGAAGGTGTCAAACAATTCTGGGTCAACTTCCAACTTTTTGGAGGAGGGTGGTACTCTAGAGGGAAATGGTATGGTTACTTGCTAAGTTTTAGCAGGCTGTGCGCTGGTTCATAGCTAACTATTGTACCAAAGATGTCAACTCAAATAGTTTATTCTCCAACCTCTAATTGTCGATTTCTACTATCGAACTTGATTTTATTGCATGGACTTGCCTAATAGCCATCTAAGCAATGTTGAATTGTTGGGAATTCACTACTATATTAGAAATTAGTATTCGAGCAACTGTAGGTATCTTATCCATTAAAGCGCCTCCAATTGTTGCATCAATCATTTTTCTTTCCATAGCATCAGTTCTTCATAGAAGTATTATATCAATAATTGCTCATTGATATGATGATTTGGGCAAGTAGCACATAGTCTAGTGAACCTCTCCCAATATTCATACAACGACTCCTCTTATAGTTGTCGTATCCCACTAATCTCCTTCCTGATTATAGTTGTCCTTGAGGTTGGGAAGAATTTCTCCAAAAAAAAAAATCTTCAATTCGGCTCAAGTAGTGATTGGTGTTAGTTGAAGGTACAATTAATCATTTGTTGTGTCACATAATGAGAAAGGAAAGGTCTTTAGTTTGGCATAGTCTTCTACAACACCGATTGGTTTCATCGTGGAGCATACTACATAAAACTCCCTCAAATGTTTGTTGGGATCTTCACTTGGCAATCCATGGAATTTGGGTTGGAGGTGGATCAATCCAAAATTTAGTTCAAATTCAGTAGCTCCTTCCTCATGTTGAGAAAGTTGGATACAAATCTGTTCGTGAGATATATGTGTGGCAAGTTCCTTCAAAGTTTTTTCTCAATTAAGAGTCATTTGATATGTTTGTATAGTAGAAAAGGAACTCAATGTAGGGTCAAGGGTTTGGTCAAATTCTTCAGTTACTTCTCTCTTGTCTTGTAATCTCCTCAATCTCCTAAAAGTAATTTCAATTTTAAGATCGAACAGTTCTAGCTTACCTTTCCTTGATCGGGTCATGCACCATAAAAAATTGTCGAATTGGTGCTCAATCTTGACCTGCAAAATAAGGAAGTAGGTTTTTTTTTATATATTAAAAAAAATATATGATTTTTATATTAAAGAAATGATATTCTTTTATTTTTTTATAAGAAAATCTGATATTAAATAATATGATGCAACACAATTGTATCCCGACAACAATGTCATTTGATAAATAAAATTTATTATTACTTAAACTCTGATCAAGGAAACCAAATTAACTAATGCAGTATAATTATCCCATATTAAATCTTACAATGACATAATTATAGGGATGAAATCATTATCTAATATTATTATTATTTAAAAAATAATAATTTGGATAAAAAATAAATAATAAAAAAAGTTCTAAACAATAAATAAACGCAAAAAAATAAAAAAATAATTTAAATGAATGTAAACTAAGATTAAATCACAAAAATATTAAAACAATTTGATAATACACTAAAATAAAGTTTGTCATATGAATAATTGAGATGAAATTAAGTGATGAAAATAAATTAATATAAAAATAATGTGAAAATTTGATAAAAAAATAAATGGTAAGATGATTAAAATAATTAATATTAAAATAAATTGTTTAAAATAAATTTCATACATTAAAATATTTAAATCACCACATAAATATTTAAATTCAAAATTTACAATATTAATTCATTTTTATATATAAACATATTAATTAAATTCACCCTCAAAACCTCACCATATATCTAACATAGTAATTAGATATTATGCTAATAATTTACATCAAACTTTTTAAGGTATTACACTTCTTTTGTAAATGTTTGAATGAATTTTGAAAGAGAAAATGAACCGGTTAAATTTGTTTTTTTCTAAATGGATCTCATAATTAAGAATTCAGGCTATGTTAATTTTATACTTAATTATACTAATTAAGCCCAAGAATAGATAATTAGGAATAATTATTTAAAATCAACCTAATTAGTTTATTAAGGACCTAACTAATTTATTAAGGATCCAATTATAAATGTAAAAAAATAATTAGGGAATAATAATATTAAAAATATTCAAAGATTAAATTGTAAATAATAAAATTAAGATCTAATTATAGTTAATCCAAAATATTTAGGGATCAATTTATGATTTAAAAAATTTTAGGAACTTACACAAAATTATGAAAATTATTTAAAAATTTATTGAATTTAAAAGAATTTGGATAGAAAATAATAATTTAATATAAAAACCTTCTAATTTTTATATGAATAAAAAGATTAATTAATTCTTCATTTACAAACCATCACTATAATATCTATATTAGTGTTTTAGTAGTTAATTAAATAATTTATATATAAAAAAAAATACAAGGTGTTACAAAAAAGAAAAATCTTTTTCTTTAATTTTTTATATGACAAATTGAGCTGAGTTAGGAAAATTAGGCTAGATTAGACTAGACAAAGCCAAGAAAAACAAGATTAAGTCATGTCGTGTTGGGTTAGGCTAGGTAGAGTTAGGTTAGAATAGGTCAAACCTAATCAGATCATTTAGGTCTTGTTTGTGCTAGGTTTGATAGTCGAGTTTGGGTTGGGGTAACTTGAGTCGAGTTACAACGAGTTAGATTGGATGGGATTAAGTGGGTAGGACCAAGTTAGGTTAAATTGTTTAATTAGGTTAGGACAAGTTGAATAAAGTCTAGTTACATCAAAGTAGGTTAATTAGGTTAGACTAAATTGTCAAGTCAATAAGACAAGATGATTGAATTTGATCAAAATGGATCACGTCGGATTAGGATGGGTCAAGTTAAAATGGATTGAGTCGAGATCATGACAAGTCGCACTAAATTTAGGTAGATTGAGTTAGGTTAGATCAAGATGTATCAAATTGTAGTTAGACCAATTCATGAATAATGAATCAAATTAAAAACTTTAATTTTTATATTTGATAATAATTGAAATAATCTAAAAAAAATATTATAAATTTCAATTACTTTATTTAAAGAAAATATTTATATAATTAAACAATTTAAAATGACAATAATTCAAATTTAATATATTTATATTATTTAATAATTATAAAATTCTTTATCTAAATACCACATTATTTACCATCATTGAAAAATTTTATTTATCTTCCTCAACCAATTTTTTCATACGGTCACTCGTATGTGCTAGACTAAAAATTTTAATGTGACTAAAGAAAGTTTTTAACTTTCTCAACAATATAAATGTATTCTGTCATCATTGTGTAATTATTAGAAGTTTGACTTTGTTATTCTTTTTGCACTTTTTATCATTATTGTTTTGATGTTTTATAGTATATCTTTGAAAATATTCGTATTACAATTAACACTATAACATTTTAACATGTACAAGTGCAAATGTAACCAGACCAGTTATTCATTATAACATTCTTCTGACATCCAGTGTAGAATAACTTTTGTCTTATAACCATACTATTAGTCTAAACTTTTTAGTAACTTTATTAATGACTAAACATTGTAAAAAACAAAAAAAAACCCTACTGGTAACTTTTTGTGAGATCTTCCTTTCCAACTACAATTTTTCCATCTAACAAACTTCAAATCCAAAGAATTATTTAAGAAAACCAAGTTGAGTACCACTCAAATCAACCAATCACATGATGGTTTAGAACAACTTTGATATGCTTCCTCTTGATAGATGAAATAAATACAGTAAGCTAGAAAAACTCATTAATTTTGACCATCATTTTGGAAATGCAAACTGGGTCGTTTGAAGGAAGAATACTCTCACAAATTGCATATATTGACAATAGCTTTCTTTCGTATTGTAGACTTGTAGCAATTAAATACATCTTAAGTAATTACATATAAATACAATTAAAACATATAATTATAAAGAATTAATAGCATAAATATGAAAAAAATTTCCATGTTATTATTAAGCTATATTATTTGTTTTGGTGTTTATACAAACATCTTTAACATGATTTCTAATTAATTTGTTGAACACTGATTATTGTAGGGTATCTATCATCTGTAGGGTATCTATCATCCCTCAGTTATTCAAAAACGAGCTGTGATATTGGAAAACAAAGCCTTGAAGTCCTTCGTTGGGGTACCTACTCCCTCAGGTTTTGATGCCAAGTCAAAAGCCTTGAATTGAACTTCCTCAAAATTCAATGCCTGTCAAACCATTTGAATCAAAAATCGATACCCAAGTCTTGTAATAAGATTTTATTGGAGTATGTAAAAATGGTCTCTTATGAATTTTTAAGTATATTTTGATACGATTTCTAATTGAAACATCTTTCTAATTCCTGACCAGATTGTTAGCAAGACCCTGTAAAAACATATATACCTGAACGCAAACTTCGGCAACATCAGCTCGAGGAATGCTTTTGGTTTCAGTCTGAAGAAGCTCGTCATCTTTTCCCACAATGAGTTCCCTAATACCTCCTTCTTTATCTAACAAACCACCAGGCCTGGTTCAGCAAAAAAAACATGAGGAAATATTTCAGAAGGACACAATCTTGCAAAATATTCATGTTGAAAACCAGTGTATATCAATCAGAATTTATTAGGAATTAATGTAAATAAAATCAGATTTTATTTCATTATTTAATTACAGTATTTATAGGGAGAATTATTTCTCTACTTTCCAAGAATTGAGTAGTATACAGTTTTATTCCTTTATACTTTATTTATACCTTTCTTGTATTCGTCCTGAAATAATAAAAATCATATTTTACATATGATATTAGAACACAATCTAAACTATCCCTAACCTAGCACCTCCAACCATGGGACAGAACAAGGCAGAAGGTTCAGCTTCTAGTTTGATTGAAGAGGTTGCTCTTCTTATCACTGGTCATAAATTGAATGGTTAGAACTAACCCTCAATGGGTGAGATCAATTAAGATCTTTCTTCAAGGAAAAGGGAAGGAAGGTTACATCCCTGAAGACTCCAAGAGTCTAGAAACAGATGACCCCAGCAATAGAAGCAACACAACAGAGGTAAATTCAAACTCATCTCCATTCAGCAAGGAATAAATGGAAGCACAAGCACTACAGAAAATGTTCCAGTAAACAATTAGTACAACTACAGTGGCACGAAAACGTAATTTCCTACATGCTCTAAATACTAGCAAAGGAAAACCAAAGTCATGGTCATGGATTATTGATTCAAGAGCTTCAGATCACATGACTAGAGACCTAACTATGTTTAAAAGTTATTCTCCATGCCTAAACAATTACAGAGTTCGGATAGCATATGCAACTCTTTCTAAGGTCATGGGTAAATGCTCAGTTATTATCTCAAAAAATATTACTTGAATTCAGTTCTTTATGTGCTTAAACTTGATTGTAATTTGCTATCCATTACCAAACTGACAAGAGATTTGAAGTGTGTCATTAAATTATTTCCTAACCTATGTGAATTTTAGATTCTAGAGTCGAGGAAGACAATTGGCAGTGTTGAAGAATGTGTTGGACTCTACATCCTCCAAGCTAAAGCGTCAGAAGTAGAACTTAAGGCAAATTCTTATGCAAAGGTACTCTCAAATAATAAAAATTCTATAATATTGTGGCACTATCGGTTAGGCACCCAAATTTTATGTACTTGAAAAGAATGTTTCCCACATTATTCAATAAAAATCAAGATTTGTTTCAATGTGAAATATGTCAACTGTTCAAGCATACCCACAACTCCTACCCGCCTCAACCAACCATCTAAACCTTTCTCCCTAATTCAAAGCGATATATGAGGACCATCACGGGTAACCAATGTCACTGGATCAAGATGGTTTGTCACCTTCGTTGATGATTACACAAGGGTCACTTGGGGTATTTCTAATGAAGGAGAAAGAAGTTGGCAGAATATTTGAACTGTCTGTTTCATACTATGGTGGAAACACAATTTCAAAGCAGCATTAAGGTTCTTAGGAGTGACAATGGCCGAGAGTACTATCACTCTACACTAAATTCCTACCTTCAAAAACATGGAATCATACATCAAAGTTCATATGTAGATACCCCCTCAGCAGAATGGGTTGCTAAGAGAAAGAATAGACATATCCTAGAAGTGACCAGATCCCTCATGTTAACTACAAATGTACCCAACCATTTTTGGGGAGAAGTTGTCCTCTCAGCAACCTACCTGATAAACAGAATGCCCTCCCGAATCCTCAATTTTAACACTCCTTACTCTATTCTCCAAACCTCATATCCTACTAGTCGTATTCTTACAGTCATTTCCATTAAAATATTTGGATGTTCAACCTTTATCCACAACCTCAATCCTAGTCGTCATAAATTTGACCCGAAATCCATAAAATGTATTTTCCTTGGCTACTCCCCACACCAAAAGGGGTACGATGTTATTCATCTTAAACTAAGAAATTTTACCACACCATGGATGTCACTTTCTTTGAGAATCAACCTTATTATCCCAAAGTTGGCATTCAGGGGGAGTAGACCTATCCAATTGAAGTGGTCGAATCCCAACTTTTGGGATTTGAACTAGCCGAATATGCTCCAAATGCACAGCCAGCAAATGAAACTGTAGTAATAAATGCAGAGTCAATCAGTATTGCACCTGTAGCAGAAGAAACTGAAGGTAGATGCAGTAGAAACTACACCACATATAGCAGAAATTGCACCAACTAAAACTAGAGAGAGGACTGACCCTACTATATAAGGAGACAAGACCCTACTATATAAGGAGACAAGAGGAAGGAAATAGGGTCTAGCACAGTTCCAAGGCAAAGCCATGAATCCAACCAGTCCTCAGAAAATGAGCTTTCCCTCAGGTAATATTTTTTTAATCCTGAACCTAACTATGACATTGAGATTCCTATTGCCTTAAGAAAAGGGATGATACATGACCTATGGAAAATTTTCCCAAGGGTATAGGTCTTTTGTGGCAACTCTTGACAACACATATCCCAAGGAATGTTCAAGAGGCACTCCAACAACCTGAATAGGCAACAGTTGTAACATAAGAAGTGCAGGCCTTGGTTAAAAATGGCACAAAGGAAATCACCACTCTACCGGAAGGGAAGAAATCAATTGGATGCAGGTGGATATTCTCCATAAAATACAATGTAGATGGTAGTATAAATCGGTATAAAGCCTGACTAGTGGCAAAAGGGTTTACTCAATTATATGGAATAGACTTGGAAGAGACTTTTGCACCGATGGCCAAACTAAATTCAATCTGGGTCATACTTTCATTAGCTGCAAATTTAGATTGATCACTCTATCAACTAGACATTAAGAATGTCTTCCTAAATGGTAAACTAGAAGAAGTCTACATGAAAATTTTCCCAAATCATCCAAAACCTCAATCATGGTTTGATAAGTTCCAAAAATCTCTATATTGCCTAAAGCAATCTCCAAGAGCATTGGTTTGATAAACTGACTCGAGTTGTCAAGGAAGATGGGTTCAACGTCAACCAGATCACACTATGTTTGTCAAACACTCTATGGAAGGAAAGGTAAAGGTAGCCTTGTTCATTGTTTATGTTGATAATATAGTTATTATAGGAAATGATTATGATCAAATCAAGCATTAAGGGACTTTTGGCCAAGAAATTTGAAGTCAAGGTCTTGGGTTAGCTCAAATATTTTCTAGGGATGGAAATTGCTCGGGCAAAGAGTGGTATTTATGTATCACAAAGGAAATACACTCTGGAGTTACTTTAAGAAACCGACATGCTTGGGTGCAAGGCAGTCAATACTCCCATAGAACTGGAAAAGAGAAGTGAAGAAGAAAGTCTAAAAACTGATAAAGATAGATATCAAAGGTTGGTTGGGAAGCTAATCTACCTAACTCACACTAGGTTTAACATTGGGTTTGCTGTGAGTTTGGCTAGTCGTTATACATCTAACCCGAGGCCCACATGAAATTAGTGAATAGAATTCTCCAATACCTCATCGGTCGAGGCTCTACTTCAAGAAGAATTCAAACAGAGGTATTAAAGTCTATACTGATTCAAATTGGGCAGGATGCCTCTCTGATAGAAAAAATCAACTATAGGTTACTACTCTTTTATATGGGAAAACTTGGTGACTTGGAGAAGTAAGAAAAAGTTAGTGGTAGCAAGGAGTAGTACAGAAGCTGAATTCAAAGCTATGGCTCAAGGTAATATGTGAAGGAATCTGACTTAAGAGGATGTTGGATGAAATAAAAATTCCTATAAATTACACTATGGCGATAGTATGTGACAACAAAGCTACTATAAGCATTGCAAAGAACCCAATCCACAACAAAGCTACTATAAGCATTGCAAAAGAACCCAATCCACCATGACGCATGTAGAGATTGACTGACACTTAATTAAAGAAAAAATCAACCATGATATTATAAGTGTTGACCATGTTCTATCATGCAAGCAAATAGCAGATATCCTGACAAAGGCCCTTCCAAGGAATACATATGAAAATATTGAATCCAATCTGGGTATGATAGACATTTACCAAGTCAGATATCAAGATAAGGTTGTTGACTTGATCCAAGAGAATGACCCAATTGAACAGCAAGAAACAAAAATAAAAAATAAAAAAACCGAGCAATGTAGGACAAACTATGTCTTGATATGGATGAAATTAGTGTACCTTATGATTGTGTATGGAATGCCAGAATCAGCCAGATATTGTTCAGCCTTTCTCTTCCAAATCTGAGATCAATATAAAACTATAAGCTGCTTATGAATGGGAGGAAATAAAACGATAGAGGGGAAGAGAAAATGACACTATCTTTTACTAAAATTGCATAAAGGTTCGAAATGAAACTTGAGCTCTATTTATTTTAATAGAAAAATGAAACCATAATGTTATGAAAGAATTCAATAAATAGTATAGTAGAAAATATGATTAACCAATATATTCCCATTCCCCAAGCTGTTCAGAGGATGATTAGGGTTTGTTCCACCCATAGACCCAACCAAGACGACATGCTTCACTCCTGCAGCCTTGGCTATTCATAGAGGTAATACAATTTTAGTATCACATGCACGAATGAATTTGTACTATGATTTACAACAAATGAAATGAATACAGATTCCTACCAGCATCTATTTGATTTTTCTGCCCAATCCAGTCAACCTAAAATAGAAAGGAGTAAGCTATAGTTGTATTAATGAAAGGATATATGTGTATACATAAATAAATAACTGAACACTCATAGGTAATATGTAATGGGACCTGTTCAGGATATGCACCATCAGCAAAATAGAACTCAGGCCTTCCTCCTTTTGTTGGATCAAATCCGGGCTTCATTTGTGGAACTGCACTTGTGAGAATTATGAGAGCATCTATACCTTCAAATGCAGGAGTAATACTTCCAGCATCTCTGATATCCCCAACAAAAACATCATTTGCACCACCAATCTTCTGTTTGCTTTCTTCTGTTCTAACAAGGCCTCTGGTAACATACTGGTTTGGCCTCTCTTTTAACTTTTTATACACAATTTGTCCTGAAAAATTATCCAAGGAACCGCATTGTAAATTAGAGAGAGAAAAGATAGTGTACCTCACATTATCAACTATATACGAAGAGAGGTTAAAAGCAGTATTCATCAATAACAAGCCATACTTTCAACTTCCCGATCAAAGAATATTGAAGAAACCAAAACATAAAACATGATCATAAAAGGCAACTGGTGACATTTAGCATGTGTATTTGTGTTTACACTGTACAAGTAACTAATATCTCGTAGGATAAGAGGAACAAGTATGTAGTAAATGCAGACAGACAAATGAAATAGATTAGTATGAAGCCTAATAAATGCATATATCAAGCAGAGAACCTCCTTCAATTAGAAAGGGTATAACAATATCCAACTTCCAAATTAGCTACTGCGTGTATATAATAAGATTGATAAGATTGAAGGGTATTTTAATTTTTTGTATGATGACTATTGACATGACTAGCTCTAACATATGGCTTATTACTTCATTATAAAACACTAGTGAACATTATCCCCCGAGGAGTGGAGACTATTATGCTAGAGTTCAATTGACAACCCTCGGCTCTATGAGAAACCAAAGTTCAACTTTTCATTATGAAGCATGTATATTCATCTTCTGCTAAGACCAAACCAACCTTATAAAGTAAGTTTCCCACACCTTTAAAGTAGATGCTGCTTTAACTATCTATGATATATTTGTTCCTAATTTTATGTTTTTTGTTAGAAATATAAGAAATATCAGTCGATATAGCTTACAATATTTTAGAGTCTCTTATATTATCTCTTATGCTCTATTTGGAAGCGGAAACAGAGAGATGGGTAAAGGAGAGTATATTTGGTAGTTTGGTGAAGTAGATGGGCTTCCAAGTGGAGCTTTTATCCCTACACTGATAGTAGACTGCAGCCTTTTATTAAAATGAAAAATCTCAATTGTACTCTTATATATACCAATACACAATTTTACTTTATTTCTCACCTATTTCTACTCTACCAATTAACTAAACATTTAATTTTATTTCTTATCTATTTCTCTTTTCTCAACTTATTTCTTATCTATTTCTTTATTATTCTTCTATATTTTGAATAATTAGGATATTTATGATTATAGGAATTTATCCTGTAGTTCATTCACACAGTTTTCGGCATCACTTCCATCTATTTTTCTCTCTTTTGACATATTTACATATTTACATGTATGTCTACCCATCCACCTAAAAATGTTCATATCAACCAAACATCGCATAGTCATTTTTTTACCCAAAATTCTCTACCATTGAGTACGGCTTTTCTTTAGAGCAGTCTAGCAGAAAATTGATTCAAGTTTAATAAATATTTCAAGATTGAAATATCTATCACAAATTATGATTGAAGTATTTTTCCATCTATTTCATTCAACTTGAATACTATGAGTGAAACCTACATTATTCTCCCGGTCTTTCTATATCAAATGGATTTAAGAAATCTAAACCACTAAGGTGCTGAAAATGTTCACTTTCTATGAAATGCATTAAAGAAATCTATTAATCCCGAGTTTCAACCTTCCTATACATAGCTTACCTGTGTTTCATGGAACTTGCATTCTTCTGCTTCATTCCTACTAACAGAAACCGTTCATCTCCAAAGTGTTACTTTACTCAATAACACAGTTTCAGAATTTACTTCTTTTCATCTCTTCTGACAACACGTGCACAACATAGCCCCTTTGGCTGGTCAAGGGTTCTGTCAGAAATGGAATGTGAGGCCTTTGTGATCCTCACTCCCAGACTTATTCCGTACATCAATTACTACCCAATTTCACAACCCTCCCATTCCCCTAGGGTCTCTTTTTATACTCAATGTATCTTTGTAGCTAATTCATATGGATTTTAATAGATTGCGGATGGCACCAACATCATAATTTTCACATATTTGTTACTCTTTTTGTACTATCCACTCATAAAACTCAACATTCTCATTTTTATGCCATCCCAATCACATTCACATCATGTCATCAATAACTACAAAAGGCATGATTTTCCTCTCAAGGATATTAAATCAAAGTGGACATGATAGAGTGAAATTGCCTTGATTCCAAGGTCAAGAAGCCTCCTAAGAAGATAGTCAAAAGGAAGGGAATAACATCTTGCTAGCTTTCTTTACTATCTTCCAAAGGAATATATAACAGAATTACAATCATCAAATACACAACCATTTGTACCCTAACAAACTCCTACAATTCTGCATAACAAACTTTAACAACCTTCTAAAATAAAAGTTGGGCATGTCACCATTAAACATTCATGTGGTAAAATCATCTGCTAAATAAAAAGACGTTTGCTGACTCTTCAAGATCTTTCTTCACCCATACATGCTTCAGACCCCTTATTGGACTCTTCCTTGAACTCTTCTTGGGCCTTCTCATTGGGCTATTTGCTGGACTGCAGAGTAGTAGTTGCTGGATTTCTATCAGGACAACTGATGTTTGAAATACTACATGTCTTGAGAGGGAGAGCAGCAAAACACATGGTTTAATGAATTTTTTCTTCATTTATAAGCTAATGTTAACTAACAACCATAACTACTTGAATCAAGGACAATAGTATTTAATATTCTACCTTAGGCAGACCCAAATTCTACCCCATACATCAAATTGAAATCAAATGAAAACTCTGCAACCCTCTGCCACATTTCAAATAAAATCATTAAAACATGTAAGCATGAGCAAACCAACGATCATGCTTTGTGTGCAGCTGGTGAAATTTTTAATTTACTAAATATTAGGCAGGCTGCTAGGGCAATCACTATGTTTTTTAATCACAAATATTTACTATAAGTTTATTATTTTTTATTTAAATTTAAAATGAATCCTTTTAATCATATAACATGAAAAATCGTGATTTACTTTCCCTAACCAAACGTCATTTATCAAAACTGGTAAAATGAATACTTCAAAGAGAAAACACACTCTATGTTAAAATACAAAATCAAATATTATGTCATGTACATCACTTCCAATTGTCAGTCACAAGGGAAATATTTAACTGTGTTTGAAACAAACAAAAAAAATACTAAAATAAGCTTATTCTTTTTCAATCACAGAAGTAAAAAACAAAAATTAAATTTAAATAACAAAAAAAAAAATCAATTTACTTTTTGAAGTAAAATATTGATGTTTCCGGTGAAAACTGATGATTTCACAGGAAGAGAAGGTGGAAATGAGAAGCCTTCGGAAACATTCTAAGGACTTTTTCAAATTTTCGATTATAAACCCCACAGAAACACACGCGTTGCTCCTCTATGAACCAGCTCTAACAAAATTCACAACCATCGAAATTACAGATTTTTATATTGCAGTGAAATCACTGAACCAATTAAATAAGAAAAAAAAACAGACATGAAAACCTAGGGGGAAAGAGCACCTGTGCGGCCACCAGATCCGGTAACAAGAACGGTTCTCGGGGACGAATCTGCCATGGAAGTAATGTAGAGTGTAATTGGGACTGTGAATGGTTGAAAATGGGAAGACAAAGAAAATTATAGAAGAAAGGAATTAGAAATTGTAGATATGTTCAAAAGGGGTTGGGAGTAAATGTACAATTTTGGACATTGAATATTTTATATATGAATTTTGGACATTGATAATTAGTATATTTTTTTAAAGATTGAAAATATTTTATTAGTTTCTCAACTAAAAATTTCAAATCATAGATAATATTTGTATGAATAAGGCTTAAAGAATTATATAAATTTATATATATATATATAATATACATATATTTAAATATGAAAACAAAATTATTTATTTTAAAAATAATAATAAATATATTTATTTTTCAACTTACCATTCATTTATTTATAATGAGTTAAAATTTTAGATAATTAAATTTTATGATAATTTTGATTTAATTTGTATGTGTTGATTTGGTCAAATTCTTTCTTTCTATAATTTGTTTTTGTTTCCAACATGATTTATAAACTATATTTATAATATTTCACATTAAAATTTTGTCTTTTAAGTCGAAGTTGTTATTTTTTTACCTTCAATCCAAAACAAAATTATCTAAATTTATTTTTATCTTTTTTTTTACTTTATAATCCTTAGATTTTTTTTGTAAGTCTGCTTGTATTTTTTTTCTTTTTATTTGTGCTTTTTCTACCCTATTATATAAATTAAAAAAAAAAAAGAAAAAAAAGTGTCTAATGTAAAAGAAAAACAAAAAATATGTATACTTTTTTATTTATAAAATATGAATTAATTATGTATTCTGTATTATTTCTTTTGATGTTATCTTAGAAAAAAAATTAAATCAATTTATTTAATTATTTTATTTATTTTTATTATTTTTAATTATAAATAATCATCCTCAAATATTCTTTCTCAGGAACCTATAAGGTGAAGTTAAGTAATAAAAAATAAGAATGATGAAATAATTAAAGATTAATTGAGTAAAAATACAAGTGATTAAAATATTATTTGAATGTAAACATGTGAGATTGATAATGTGAAGATTATTTTTAAAACTATTTTTGTAGCACTTTTAATCATGAATGGAAGAGAACGAGTACGAGACATTAAACTCAAGTTATTCACTAGGGTTATTTAAGATTAATTCAAGGCTCTAAATGTAAGAGTTGATATACAATCTAGGACTTCTGTTAAGAGAAATTGTGATGATGATTGAAAAGATAATTCAAGTAGGAGGAATAGTGAAAAAAGAAGAGATGATAAAATATACACTTGATAATTATTTGGGAAATGAGAAGATAAATATTCCTCCATTTCAAGAAAAGAATAATTATGAATTGTATTTGAAATGGGAGAGAAAAGAACACGTGTTTGACTGTCATAATTATTTAGAGGAGAAAAAAGTGTGCTAGTGGAGAAATATCTATCTATTCATAGAAAACAATGAAAGTTATTATGAGAATGAGATTTGTATAAAGTTACTATCATATGGACTTATATACAAAAATACAAAATTTAACTCAAGGATCTATGAGTGTGGAGGATTACTACAAGGAGATGGAGATCTCCATGATTAGATCTAATATTGAGGAAGATCAAGAGGCAATTATGACAAGATTCAAAGGTTTAAAGAAGAAAATAACTAACATAGTGGAGTTGCAACATTACGTGGAAATAGAGGATTGGTTGTACAAAACAATTAAGATGGAGAGACAATTGAAGTAAAAAAGTTATTTCAGACTTACATTACCTTCTAAAGTTTCTTTAGTTTGTACCTTCAACTCTATCTTTGGTTCATCCATCCTCCCTACTTTTAAAAGTTTTTTCTATTTAGTTTTTTTAAGAATGGTAGTAACATAAAGCTTCTATATTATGTTCTTAGTAGAAGAAATATAAACTTAGAAGTCCTCCATTATCATTTCTTCTAAGTTTTAAAGCTTTGTCTAAGGTGATGGAGTTGATTCCATCTACAAGAAATAGGGACTCTTCTTTGACCAAATTTTGTTCAACGAACAATACATTGAATGGATTAGAATTGTTCACATCATAATATCTATCGTCCCAAATTCACTTCGTGAATTTTTAATGTGCTAATTAGATTAAAAAAAAATAAAAATTAGTCTAACAAATTTAGAATTCACTCAACAAATTTAGGGTAGAGGTTATAATTAAAATTTTATACCATTTTTCTCAGTGAAAATAATGGATGTACGAAATTTCCTTTTCCTAAATTCTTATTTTTATTTTAAATTAGTCTTATTTGTATGGATTTGTTATTGTAATGATTATTTTATTAATTTTGGATATTCTATGCTAAATTTGTATAATTTAGAAAGATGAAACTATGGTAGATATAATAATTATATTGTTGGATTCTGTTAGAAAATTTATTTGAATTCTTAAGATTGAAAATAAATTTTAAATTGGAAATAATTATAATTAAGTGTTTTGATGGAATAATGATGAATGTTGATGGAAATAAGACTAAGATCACGTGGAATAACTTTTTATGATTGAAAAATTATAGTACTATGATTGAACACAAGGTGTGAATGAAAAGATATGATATAGTGATGATATAAAATATGTTAAATATAGATGATTGTACCATTTGAAACCTTTAAGGAGTATGGATAAACTAAAGAGATACATTGGGATATAGAATTTAAAAGAGGTCCTTGAGAAAAAGTTTTTCAACCTTGATGTACACAATGTGCTTGGGAAATTTCATAAGTTTCACACTCCATTCCCAACTAGTATTCTCACTATATTTTTTTCTCAAAGAGACTTGTGCATACCATACACATATCCATGTAATGTATTGTCAACTGAGGGCTAATCCACACTAACATAAGACCATCACCATTAAGGAGGTGGGTTGGTAGTGCTTAATAATAATTGAGTGGTAAAAATTATGAGAAAAGAACTAATAATAATTAATATTTAAATTTGATCTTGTGGATGTTATATTAGTTATACATGATTTGTGAATGTTATTTTTGTGATATTTGTTTGCTGATAAATAAAATATGATTTGGAAGAAATTCACCCTTACCAAACATTTTGAGGACAAAAATATAACGAATACTCACCAATACCTTAGGCTAGTAAACATATAGTATAATTATAGTATTAATGAGTTATTTAGAGAATACTAATAAGTAAAATTTTATAAATACCTTATATCCCTAGATTTAGATGAACCCAATTTTGTTGTCTTTATAAATGCACATATTTCCTATACTATATATTCTTGTTTTGAAGGTAACAAAAAAAAAATTAATCATAAAATTACCTATGAGATATATAGAGAAAGGGTAAGACCTCCTAAACCTCTAAGAGATATATTCTAATTCTTTGACCATGATGAGATCAAATTATCCATGAATAATTATATATAGTTGGATAAAAACCTGTTTAATGAAACTATTAGTATGTGACCTAATATTTTAATATAGTTTTCCATATTTTGAAAAATGATTATAAATATTTTAATATTCTGATTCTTTTATTTCTTTTGAAAAATAATATTTTGTATATTGAAAAGTAAGTTTATCTAAATTATTCTCCATAAATATATAGTGTTGAAAAAATTTGTAATTTGTTTTACTTTTATAATTCCTTTCTATAATAGAGATTAAAATAATTAACTCAAAAAATATATAATATTTAGACAAAATTATATTTTATTGATAAAATTTGAAATAGTTCCTTAAAAATTATAAAAAAATTTATAAATTATGATTGACGCATGCGTAATTATAGTCACATTTTTATAATAAATTTGGTTCAACTAATAAATCTTGATTTGAATTAAATTTTTCTTTAATTATACTGATATCATAAAACCCAAAAAACTTATTTTATAATATTTATTCCTTGACTTATTCTTAAATTTTTCTTTATTTTTTTACTATTTTTTATAGTTAAAAGTTCCTAACTAATCTAGTTTTTTTGAGTAAATTTATTTTATTTTAAATTTAATTTTTCTTATTATTTTATAAATTCAAATATATAATCTTTTACTTTTATCTTAATATTAGATAATTTTTATTATATATATATATATATATATTATCCTCACTCAATTTTATTCAATAAAAATTATAATTAGTAATCTATTTATATACTATAATTTTAATGAATTTTTAATCGTCGTGAAATGTTTAACAATATAAATATGAGTAAACTCTAGAAATCTAACGTTTTTTAATGTCATGGAAGTCATAATCTTTTATTACATAAAAAAATTCTAATTAGGTTAAATTATCATGGAAAGTATATGATTAATTTATAAATTATTGGCTTATATATGAGTATGGAAAATAAAATTGATGCGTAAACAATTTACAATTGCGATGATATGATATGATTCGAGAGCAAGTTCTTGGGTTGGGTTCCTAACTATGTATTTAAAAAATCCAATTGACTTAAACCCATTTTATTTTATTTAACCTAATTGGATATGAGACTTTTAGGAGATATAAAAGAGTACACACAGAAAGAGTACAAAGAAGATTAATTTTGCCGTCTTTTGGGAGTGAAAAAGGAGAGAATACAATTTTCCACATTTGCAAAGAAGTCTCGGTAAAATTATGATTACTGCTTCGTTCACAGTTGGATCGTACCGAAATTTTAACAGTAGGTTTGTGGGAGGTGGTTCTTTAGTTTGACCGTTGGGATTTCCAATTGGAGGTTTGTGGTTGGAGTTATCAGTCCCGCACTGTTGATTCATTTTTTTAGGTTTCTCTTTCTTTGTTCTTCAAATTTGAGAACATTATTGTTTTGTTGTATTGACTAATTGTAGGCACTTATTTGTGCTTTGGATCTGACTCTCTTGTACCCTTATTTGATCTTAGAAGAGTTTGATTGACTAGTTTGTGCCCGTGACTTTTACTTCTCACATTGAGGGTTTTTTTTCCCACGTTAAAAATATTGATGTTTTCTTACTGTTTTTTCCCATCATAGTGGTATCCGAGCTCTAGGTTTGAGCTGTATTTACTTGCTTGAATGATGGAGGCAAATACAAAGATGATTGCTCTAAATGGTACAAATTATCATTTATGGAAGAGCAAGATGAAAGACTTGTTATTTGTGAAGAAATTGCATCTTCCAATGTTTGCTACTCAGAAACCAGTATCTATGTCTGATGAAGAATGGGAATTTGAGCATCAACAGGTGTGTGACTTTATTCGGCAATATGTAGAAGACAATGTTTATAATCACATTGCTAATGAGATAAATGCTAGAACTTTATGGGAGAAGATTGAGTCTTTATATGCTTCTAAGTTAGGCAATAATAAATTGTATTTATTGAATTGTTTGATGAATTTGAGGTACAAGGAGAGTTCTTCCATTTTAGATCATCTAAATGAATTTCAAGGGCTCTTAGATCAAATGTCAGGAATGGGTATCAATTTTGATGATGAAGTTTTGGGACTATGGTTATTGAATACTCTACCTGAGTCTTGGGAGATATTTCGGGTTTCAATTACAAACTCTGCTCCTAATGACATTTTTTCCTTTCAAATGGTAAAGAGTGGTGCTCTTAATGAAGAGATGAAAAGGAAGGCACATGGTTCTTCATCTCAATCTGATGTGTTGGTCACAGAAAATAAGGGAAGAAGTCAAAAAAAGAAACTGAAGGGTGATAGAGAGAATAGTAGGAACAAGTCCAAGTCAAGATACAAGAATTTGGAGTGTCATTATTGTAAGAAAATTGGGCACATTAAAAAATATTGTTTTAAGTGAAAAAAGAAGAACAAAGACAAGAGGAACTCACACTTGAGGGAGAAATTGTTGGAGTTCAAGGTGAGTTGAAATCTCACATTGGATAGAAATAGAAAGGTTGAATAACATATAAGTGAAAATAACACACAAACTCTTAACCTTAAAGTTTTGGGTAAGAAGTAGAATCGTATTCATTTATATAATTATAATTTATCTCTATTAATGAAAATCTTCTTATATTAACTCCTTTCTTGAATACCGAACAAAAACAATAATAAGTGATAGAGGTGGTTAATTGTAACTTGTATTGCTAAGGAATTTTCCAGATACTACTTGTCCGTTCCTTGGGGTGACGTGTCTAATGGAAACCAATAATTTCAAAGGATAAGACTTTGTTATTATTATTTTTGCTTTTTAATAATAAAATTATATATCCTGACTCAAATGCAATTCACTAGATTTAATAACATTTCTCGGCTGAATTTATTATATTTTTTTATATTGTAATTATCTTTACGAAAAAATATAACCACAATAAATTTTAAACAATTTACAAATATAATTTTATCTTCATTAATACGTAATTTTTATCATTACAAATAAAGTGCATATATTATAATTTATTATACTATATCTCTGTCATGACAAATAATTTTATGCAGTTGGTAATTAATTTTACTGAATATTAATATTTAAAAAAAATAAAGTGCAATGTAATATAATTTGTATAAAGTAAACTGATTTAATGGGTAGTTTAATGGACTCATAAAATAATAAAATATTAAATAAGCTAAAAAATTAAGTATATTTTTTTTTTTTAGTAAATATATTTTCAATAATATCATATTTTATATACTGGATTGTTACAAAAAATAACATTTATTTGTTTGAAAGGATAATGTAATTAAAAAGTTCATCAAATTATATGTTTGTAGCATTTAAATATTTTTTAAAGCATGAGAAAACTGAACTGATATATTCATGTAAAAACATCAAGAAAATATGTATTAATTTAAACTTCTATTTTTAATAAAACTATTTTTAACTACATCTAGGATTTAAAAAAAACTACAAAGAAATCATTTCTATTAATGAAAACTGTGATTATTATTATTATAAATGTAAATATATCCACTTAATTAAAAAATATTATATTGTATTAAATTAATAAAAAAAATTATTTATTATAAAAATGCAGAGTTTTTATTATATTTTTATGACTTTTATAAATTTTGAGATACTAATTTAGTTAAGATATCTTAGTCCTACAGTGATATTCTGTATGTATTTTTTTATATAAAAACATATAATGTAGTTAGTAACTCGTAATTGTATTAAATTTTCTTTTATATAATTTAATATCTTATTAATAAGATTCTGTAGTACACAATTTTGTTACTCAACCTTTATACAAATATAATTCAGACGACGGTATAATACAATATTATGGAAATGTAGGTAATATATATATATATATATAGAGGGGTGTTCAGAACCGAACCGACCCAAAAAAAAAATCAAAAACCGATCCAAAAAACCGCAAACCGATTAAAACTGCAAATTTTTTGATCACTTTAGATTTTTTTTTTCAGAACCGCGCAGTTTGGTTCGGTGTGCAGTTTGACATTTCAAAACCGAACTGAACCAAACTGAATCGCAATTATTAAATAATATTATATTTATTTTTAATTTTATTTTCCTAAATCCTAAACCAAAACCTAACCTACCGTCGTTGTCTATTACAACTTTCATCTCATTAGACGCATCTTAGGGTTCCAAGGTTCCTTACTTGAAACATCCTTACTCTGATTTTATTATCTCATCGTTGACTCTTATTCAAATCTATCTTCATCACATCATTTCACCCTCTCCATGGTCAATAGAGATTGAAGAATACTTGCAAGACATTGAAAGAATTGAAATGGGTATTTTCATATTCTACCTAAACTTTTTTATTGTCTAATTATTTTTTATCTACTTTTTTAATTCTATTGATTATTATATTTTATATGTTTTTAGAAATTGGTCCAGTCCTACCACTACATGAAGAGAATTCTGATGTTGAGTCTGATTAGTTGCTACAGAAATTAGTTTTTATATGGTATGATGATTTCTTAACAAATTATGTTTTTTTCTTATAAAAAGTGTGAAGAAATGTTGCAATTTGAATTTAACTAATCATGTTTTATTTTTTACAGGTTGTAATTATTGACATTTGACAATTGATCTACTTGGATTTTTTTTTTGTATTTTTGTTAGTAGTTTTGTCAAATATTATATTGTTATTTTGTTGGTATTAAATTAAAACAATATATGATTTGATGGTTAAAAAGATACATTTCTTCTATTCCATGTTTTTTTTAATCGGTAATGACAAATATATTAATAAAAATTGGTACTAAAAATACAAAAAATAATTATAAAATATAATTGAGCAAAAGTGTGCAAAAAATTAAATAGTAATATTATCATTTTTTGTTTTCAATCCTTTATCTAACCATATGAAATCTAGTCAATGATATAATTTTATTAGTTTATTATTTAAAAAGATAAAAATAGTCAATTATTAATAAAGAAAATAAAATTAAAAATTAAAAAAAAAACCGCAAAAACCGATCCAAATCAAACCGCTAAAATTGGTTTGGTTTGGTTCGGATTTTTTTTTATTTCAAATCGAACCAAACCGAACCGCAAATAATTTTTATATTTGGTTCGGATAAATTTTAGCGAAAAACCGAACCAAACCGCACCGCGAACACCCCTATATATATAGATATAGATATATAGATATAAAAGTACGTACGGTAGTTTATCCGACGTTCTAGGTATCACGTGACCTCACCTTGATTAAGGGTTATTTTAAGTACAGACAGAGTTGACAAAAGATAATATTAAATCAAAGTAAAGTAATTAGTTAAGATTACCATCTTAACTTAGACTTCTTACAAGGTTAGCCAATAAATGTCAAGGTAGGTGGAATGATTCTTTAGTCATTTATAGTTAGAAAGATACTATTTTTTTTAAATATATAGTGATTTATCGTTGGATTGTAATTAATATGTATACTTCTCGTTATGGGATGAAAAGCTTTCGGAGTAGAGCTAGATGAAAAGCTCACAAATTAAAAGCTAACGGATTAAGGTGTGGAGATGTGACGTAGAACTTTCTTGAAATATTTGACTTCAATAGTAACGTTCTAACAAGAACATTTGGCGCCACCATGGATCGAGTAAGTGATCACGAATGATCTTCACTAGGAACATGACGAGTCAAGATGAAGCAAGGAAGGAAGTTGAGAAAGTAGGGAGAGAAGCAGAGGAGGTGATTAATGAGAAGTTGATGTTGGCTGAGTTGAGAATAAAGTTAAATGAGTTCAAGAAGAGGAGTGTAGAAGAGATGGATGAGTTGAGACAAGAGAATGCACAGATGCACAAGAAGCTAGAAGAGAAGGAAGATGTCTCTTTGTGTACTAAAGTGCAAGGGAAGTCACAGCCGACATGGCACCAACCATCAACGGCTATTCAAGAGGGGAGAAGTCATAAGAAGGGATTATATCACACCACCATCTCAGCATCACAAACACCTAGGGGGAGGAGGCATCCGTTCATGGATGGGATAATGGAGGCCCTCTTCCCTACACAATGGAAGAACCTAATCATTGACCGATATGATGGAACCACCAATCCGGACGAACACATAGATGTCTATGTGATTCAAGTGAGTTTGTACACTACCAGCAATGTCGTATTCTATAGGGTGTTCTTGACTTCACTCAAAGGGGCAACCCTTAGTTGGTTCACACGCCTTCTGACACATTTCATAGATTGTTTTGACACTCTAGTGATGAAGTTTGGAACACAATTAACCACAAGCCAACCACATCACCTGACATCTATTGCATTAGTGAATCTTCGACAAGAGAAGCAGGAGTCGTTGAGGACATTCATGGAAAGGTTTGGAGGGGTAGCTTTGAAAATTAGAAACCTCAATTTTGAGGTAGCACTACACCACATGGTCATAACACTAAGGTCAGGTCCTTTTTGCTGACAGCTTGTGTAAAAAGCCGACAACAAATCTAGATGAACTATGTAACACGACCTCAAACTTCATGTAGTTGGAAGAGCTTCGCGAGTTTTGCGAACAAACTCGTCCAAAAGCATCTGAGAGGGTAATGCAGGAAAGGAGGGAATCCGAGATGGACAAGGGGAAGAGAATTCATCATCAAGCAAAACCGACAGAGGTAGTCTCTCAAGGATGTCCAACACCCGAGTATTGTATGTCAACATCTCACTTCGCAACCAACACTTGTACTTGTGAGGGACTTTGGTCCAATAAAAAGGGAACCGAGCCTCCTCACTAGAAAAAAATAAATCCCTCCTGAACAACGATTTTAAAAAAACCCAGTTTTAAAGTTTTTATAACTTTATACGAAAAAGAGCCCCAAATGTCGACTGACCAAAGAAACCCAGTAGGCTAAGTCACCCCCAGGTACAATAAAAATGAAAAAATACAGGAGGAGTGGGAATAATCCTATATATCTACATAGGAAACAAAAAGTTTGAAGGAAAGCCCAACTGTTGGGGTGCAATTGGGTAGGAGATACATTCAGTGTTCGTAAGACACCCACGATAAAATCATCAAAAGGTAATTCTACATGTAAGTTTGTAATGTAACGAATAAAAAATATACCTATTTTGCATCCGTAACAAAAATAGTCTACCTATACATTATTAATAATTTCAAAACATCACAAAATATGAAACGTCCAAATAGAAAGAATATGTAATTATCCACATGAGGTTTATTACTTGGAAATAAAAAGTCTTTACAAAAACTCATAATAAATTGAAAGTTGCAAAAATTATTCAGTAGCACAAAATTAATTCCTCTTTAAGCAAAACTTGAAGCTATTTAACTTTCACTTGCATTGCTATTTGCTCGTGTGTCAAGACACGATTATCGTAGTATCCACAAAACCACAAACGCAAATAGGAAGGGTAAACTAATGTAAACAAAACCAATCAAAATATATATATATATATATATATATATATAATTCATAATTTTATCATCACAATCATTTATCTAAATATATTCAGATATTCAAATCATCATAGTCGTTCTCAATCACACGCATTCATCACACTCACTCATTCACAACACCTAATATTTTAGACAGACTCTTTCAGAAAATTATATGGAGTCCTTAATCTCAAAGGCTAACACCTGACATACAGTTACCGGGTCATAAACACAACCCCTTCAGAGTCTTTTTCACCTTAGGATTGTAATCCCTTAAGAGTCTTTTTCACCTCAAGATTGGTATTCCATACAAAGTCCTTTTCATTTCAAGATTACACGCCTATTACCATTTTGGTAACCGCATGTTAGGGTGATTCCCACACACACTTATCAAAGAATTGATGTCTCCTCCCACCCAATGATAAGTGCAGTCGAAACCTCCATCGACCTCCACCACATGATACCCCTGTCTATGTGACTAGAATACTATTGAAGTTTGGATACCTCCTTCAGAGACATCTAGAATTCCATATGTACACTAAAGCTACACCAAATATACCCTATGGTAACTATTTGACTCACACACAACAACATAATCCAGTTCATATTTCATCACAATCTCATAGGCACACTTGCATCTCAAGCACACAACCATCTCATGTCATTGGCACCACTAACATCTAAATCTCATTTGCACCACTACCATTACAAATTCATTGGCTCCACTTTCATCTCAATCTCATTGGCACCATTGCCATCACAAATCTTTATGACCTCAGTCACAATTCACAAACAAAATTCACATCATTATCACCAATCTAATTCCAATCACAATACATCACAAATTCACACATCACATAACTCAATAATTTAATTATACAAAAAATATCTTATAAAATTTTATCATATTTCACATATATACTATTTTAATACAAATTAGAACATGAATAATTATCCAAAAATAATAAAATTTCGCTCAAGCAAAAATAGTTTAAAAAACATTTCGCTCATCTTCACAACATGACCTTTAATCACTAAAATATTCATATCTTATGTTTTATACATTATTTTTATGTGAAATAAAAACCATTGATTAGATAACATTTAGGGCTAAAACTTTTATGAAGAAAACTTTCCTAAATTCGTAACCAAAACATCCCAAAAAGGGGTTTGTAATTTCAAAGTGAATAATTTTTCTGATAGCTTGACCTTTAATTACGAAAAAAAAATCGTATCTTGACTTATACATATCCTTTTTACGTGAAATAAAAGCCAAGAGTTAGATAACATCTAGGTCTACAATTTTCATGAAGAACACTTTTCAAAATTCGAAATAAAATCAAGTCAAAATAGGATCGCAGTCTCAGAACGAAACCCAAATCACACTTTCACATATAATAATCAATATAATTCTTATCAATCTCACATAATAACACATCAATACATATAATCATCCAATCAATCATAATTAATTTTGCTTAATTAAATTCCCTTACCTTTAAAGGATCTCAAAACAAAATTCTATTTAGATAGAATTAATCTATTTTGCATGTTCTTTCTCCCATTGTTCTCGGATTTTTAAAGAGATAAGAATTGAAGGAGAATTATTAAAAAGAATTAAGAGAAATTTGAGAGAAGTTCAGAGAGATTAGAGAGAAGGAAAATTAAGGTTTTCTAGAAAAAATGGGAAAATAAGAGGATTAGGATTAAACAGACTACTTAGAATCTCTCAGCTTTCTAAGTAAATGGGTTTAAAGTTTACTCAAAATCAGATCCTCACATGTACAGAGTAGACATACAACACTTAATATAACATTGATACTTATACTCATTGTTTATATACTCACTGTTTACATGTAAACAATAGACATACAACACTTAATATAACATTGATACTTATACTCACTGTTTATATACTCACTGTTTACATGTGTTGCTACTTTAAGCCATAATTTTTACCTATTTCTTTGAATATATCCTAAACTAATTAAATTATTTTCTCTTAAAACCTTGAATGTATTTCACACCCACCTCCCACCTCCGCGACTGCATCAAAACGACTCATTGTTCTCAATTTCTCACCTAATTTTTTTGGTTTAAAAATTCATTTTACCGTATATGTTTTCATCCTGTTAATTGCTTAGAATTATTTCAACCTAATGAAAAAGAGTAATGACATCGGATTTGGTGTGTAAGATATGTCAAGCAAGTGTTATGAATATATACAAGTTTGTATTTTAGGAAAATCACTAATTTTCCTATAAAAGTGTATTAAGTGTGAGGATGATTTATCAAGCTTTTATACATGTGAGATAAATATCCTTTGTGATGTGATAGCACATGTCTGTTTATCAATTTGTTTATCATGATAAGCAATAATATATATATATATATATATATATAACTTGATATTCAGTAGTATATACATTTGATGTTTAATTAGCATATATATCACTACTAAAAAATTGCAAATTTACATCGGTTAAAATAAGTTATTTACATCGGTTCTGTAACTGATGTAAATAAAGCCAATGTAAATGTGGGAAGCAAATTTACATCGGTTCTACAGTAACCAATGTAAATGTGGTATCAAATTTACATCGGTTGTCCAAGCAACCGATGTAAATTTGCTTCCATATTTACATCGGTTACTGTAGAACCGATGTAAATTTGCCCGCTTATTTACATCGATTTCTTGGACAACCGATGTAAATATGGCTAAAAAATTTCTCATTTACATCGGTTTCCGAGACAACCGATGTAAATATGAATCACATTTACATCGGTTGTTTATGCAACCGATGTAAATATGGATCAAATTTACATCGGTTCTATAAATAACCGATGTAAATGTTATTCATATTTACATCGGTTTAACAATCAATGTAAATTGGCTATTGAATTATCTCAATTATCCATATATTTTCTAGCAATCCAATAACCTATTTTTTCCAGCAATCCAATAACCTATTTTTTCCAGTCAATAGTACACATTTAAACAATAAAATAGATGAAATGAAGTAGTATAAACCAATAAATAACCCAATTAATTAATAAAAATGTAATGTAATTTGAATACATTAAATGAACACATGTCATAAGTTAATAAATCATCCTATCTAGCGGATCTACGTCTAAATTTTTCTAAAAAGAATGTTGTCCATCTAATGCGAATATCCTCCAATTTGTTTGGCGGCAACGGTGCACCATCATCAAAAAGCTGTAACAAACATGATATATTAGTTACAATATGAATAATTAAAAGAGATTAGGGTCATGTTTGTATACTACCTCTATCCAATCTTTTGTTATTTCTCCTTCAATGATGTCTAACATCCAGTTCATCACATAGTATCCACATTCGTACCCTCCTTTTTGTTGATTACTCTAAAAGTGAATACCAAATTTAGTAGAGTAAGTACCATAATAATCAAACTATCAAAAAGATTAAAATATACATACATATTCAGTTTACAAAGTACTTACCATAGGGTAAATCCAATCTAAGTTATTTACTTCTGCTGTAGAAGTAGCAGTCATAACACTATTTACAGACATAACACCAAAGAAAATACATGAATAAGTTAAATGATTAAAATTTATAATAGAGGTTTAGCATAAAGTTAAAACAAGTTTTAGAAAAGAAAGTTTACCTTTTTACTAAATTTTTGATATGTACACCAGGCTTACGACAGCAAGAACAAAACCATACAACCTTATTATCCCCAGGACAAAGAAGCAAGAGTTGCCAATGATTTCTACATATTGAGCCAAAATTAGTTTCACAACATATACATAAAGTACATAAATGAAATGTAGTTAATAGAAAGAATCTTACGAATCAAAGTAAGGAGCCAAATAAATTTGCTTGGCTGACTGTGCTATCCATTGATTGATATAATTTTGAGTCTCGGTTTTTCTATTCCCTATTATTTGTATGCTCTGGGGCTCAAGAAATCCATACAAGTCATCATGACCAAGCTCTTCAATTCTTTTATTCAAATAACTGAAAATTACAACAAAAAATGGTTAACTGTGATTAAAGCATACATTAAACAGTTATTGATAGTAAGAATTGTATACTTACAACATCCACAAATGCAAAATTGAGACATTAAACATTTCCCGTTGTATTAATTCATATATGTCCTGGAATGAAATATAGAACGAGAAACTTTCATCGCTCACACCGAATAAATTTGCAGGACATATCACCTGAAATGGTCAGCTTGATAAGCATCAATTCCAACACAAAAATAGTTTAAATTTTATTTATAATAAATTAGGTTTACCTCAAAAGGATCCCCATAAAGCAAGGTCTTTGAGACTTCACGCAACTGACTAATAGGGTCAGTGTTTGGTTCCGACCTATTTGCTCCATCCACACCCTATTAATAATCAAACATCAAACAACATTAACATTAACAAATAATATGTATTGGTAATTGAATTTATTAAGTAAGAAAAAAAAACACTTACCGTGGCTGAAATAAGTCTAACAAGACGTTTTGGCTATGATATGAAATTCTGTAGAGCCTGGCCAACCAACTGAACCTCAGAAGTTGGTATCGGATCTTGAGCAGTAGGATCTCGAACTTGCTCAACAACCACCCTGACCATATCATCTGTCAATGGCACATTGTGTAAAGTTGAACCCTCATAAACTCTACCAATGGCCACAACACGGGGAGGTATCTCATCAATGCATAACTCACATTGATGAGAACCATCAGGCTCACCCCCAAATAGATGACGAGCAGAGACAGCAGTACCACTCGTAGGCGTTGCACAACTCCCGTTAGTGCTAGCACGCAATCCAATATCATTGTTAACCTCAACTGGAGGTACACCCTGTGACTGTGAAGTGCTGACGTTGATTCCGTGTGACATTAGAGTTGGTGTCAGCCGTGCAAGCACTTGTTGTGTCAGGATCTCCAAATCCCCTGGGCTTAATTTAGATAGTGATATGGTCTATTAATATAAACAAAAAATAGAAATTATCAATAACTAACATAGTTGATAAAT
Organism: Macrotyloma uniflorum; assembly: GCA_016859785.1. NCBI lineage: Eukaryota > Viridiplantae > Streptophyta > Magnoliopsida > Fabales > Fabaceae > Macrotyloma > Macrotyloma uniflorum. The sequence goes on from BDMB01000147.1 coordinate 267,576, forward strand.
GTTTCCTAATAATATGTGACTAATAATTGATAAATACTCATAATAAGTTTTAAATAGTCAAAATACCTGTGACTGTCGTCCAAAGTACTGATTAACAGTCACACCAACCCCAGCTGTACGAACACGTCCAGGGTGCTCTGGTCGCCCAATAGCAGAAGTCAATATATCCTTCCGCCCTTGAAAAACAAAGGCACCTTGTGATGCTTGCTCGTCTAACTCATTCTACACAAAAAAACAAAGTTTGCATTAAATAAACAAAACAATCACTAAATTTATATTACAAAATTGAATAGGGTGAAGGTTTTAGTTTTTAAGCAAATACTTACAATTTTTTCTGCAATTTGGGTAGCAAACTCAGAAGACATTTGGCCTGATGGTTTTGTGCGAGCCATCACCCACAACTTATGGCGCGGAGGAGGAGGTGGAGGATCAATGACTACATCCTCTGGCTGTGCACCAGATTCCATTGCTTTTTCCTTCAATCTCTTAAGTTCCTCTTTGGTATAATATTTTACCAACCGGTCATAATCCCCATGAGACAATAAGTGAGGGGCAGTGTTCTGCTGCTGAATATTCCTTGCCTTCTCTCTTACAGCCTGCAAAATTCCCATGAAATATAATAAGATGTGATAAAGTAAGTATAATTATATAGAAAATTTATAAATAATACAACACAAAATACCTCCCAATTAGGGTCACTTCTAATTGCTTTGAATGTTTCCCATTCTTCAAAGTCAATGTTATACACTTCACAAGGGCTTCTACCTTTGTATTTCCCATGAATCCAAACTCTTGTGAGATCAGCCTTGTGTTGCCAAAATTTTGTAGCAACTACTGAAAGAATTTTGCTCTTGAGTATATCAATATCCTCAATCTGATATACTTCTTATAAAATAAATTCAAATTAAATCGTTAATAATCATAAAATAAATAACGATCAACTAGTCTAATCATGTAGAGTTCAAATACATACCAAAATGTCATGCCAAATTAAGTCTTTAGTATCCTGTGGAACTTCTTTCCAAGAAGGAACTAAAATACTAATCTTGTCTCGTGCAAGTGTCCCCAAATAACTTACAAATTCTACTTTATTTGGTCCTGAAAAATAGTAAAAAAATAAAGAAATCAAGCAAAATATGTAAATAGATAAAGTTATTGACAAACAATTTGTAATATGAATTAATGAATTTCTAACCTGAAACTATCCTTGTAGTAGGATGCACATCAAGCTCAATTTTGGCTCCTTGCATTCATTTACGGTGTTGGTGCTCTCTTTTTTCTGGATGTAGCCTGTGAACCAGATGATGTAGTAGGAGTGGAGCTTGGTTGACTATCCATGAGTCTGTTAAAAAAAAAAACAAATAATCAATGTCAGTTACCGAAAGGATAATAAAAATCAATTTAAAACAAGTTAATTAAATCAAATATTAATAAATAAGTAAATAAACATAACTTATATATCAATGATAATTATATAGAAATGTTTTCCCATATGCCTTCATCATGGTCATTACGAGTAGCCTGAACATCATCTTGTTCAATGTGTTCATTATTAGTAGGCATACGTGTTGAAAAAGAAAAACTATCCCAAAACTCAACAGAGGAATCATCAACATTGTGAACATTGCTGCCATGGAGAACAACAGACTACCTTTCATCAATAGGGTCTTTCACATAAAATACTTGGGTTGCTTGTTTTGCCATGATGAAAGGTTCATCCTTATGACCTAACTTGCTAAGGTCTACCATTGTAAATCCCATTTCATCAATTCGCACACCAATGTTAATATCAACCCACTTGCACTTAAAAACAGGAACTTTAAACTTGGTATAACTGATCTCCCAAATGTCTTCAATGAATCCATAGTAACTTGTGGATGCAACAACAGGATTTTTATCATGTCTACTAGAAAAATGCATGGATTGAGCTTGAAGAGTGACCCCACTATTCTGCATGGTACTGTTATCATCTTGTAACTTTGTGTAAAAGGAACAATTATTGATATCATATGCAGTATAAGTAAAGACATTATATTTAGGCTCATTTGCAAGACATTTTAATGTTTCAGAAGCACGGGCATCACTGAACACTTTTTCTTTAAACCATTTCAAGAAAGTCTTATTATGCTCATTGACCAATGCTTTTTCATTCATCCTCAGATTATTTTTCTTCAACAGTGATTGGTGTTCATATATGTAAGGGAGGACTTCATCAGTGTTGTTCAATATATACAAATGTGCTTGAAGTAATTCCTTTAGGAGAATGAATTTAACTTTTAATCCTTTTGTACCCTCCCCTTCATATCTATCCTCATGACGAGACTTAAGAATCCCAACAGGTTTTGCTTTGGACATGTAATCAGAACAAAATTCAATAGCTTCTTCTGCAATGTACCTTTCAACAATAGATGCTTTTGGACGATATGGATTCTTGCTATACCCTTTTAAAATCTTCATATAACGCTCAATTGGGTACATCCATCGTAAATAAACAAGGCCACACAATTTGATTTCCCTAACTAGATGAACAATCAAGTGAACCATGATGTCAAAAAAGGATGGAGGAAAATACATCTCCAATTGGCATAGGATAATAACAGCCTCATTTTCTAACTCATCCAACTTGCTGGGATCAATCACTTTAGCACATATAGCATTGAAAAAGAAGCACAAATGAGTTAACACACTTCGGACATTCTTTGGCAAAATGCCCCGTATAGCCATAGGTAGGAGTTGTTGCATTAAGACATGACAATCATGAGACTTTAAGCCAACCAATCTGAGATCATTCAATGATACAAGGCTCTTAACATTTGAAGAGTATCCCTGTTGAACTTTCACACCTCGTAGACAATGTCAAAAACTCATTTTCTCTTTTTTTGACAAAGTATGACATGCAGGAGGCAAATATGTCCGCTTACCTTCCGATCTTGAATGTAATTGTGAACGTATACCCATCTCTAACAAATCTTGACGAGAACTTAATTCATCCTTTGTCTTGCCTTTAATGTTTAATAGTGTGCCTATTATACTGTCACATACATTTTTCTCCACATGCATGATATCTATACAATGTCTAATATCTAAATGGCACCAATACGGAAGATAAAAAAATATTGACCTCTTCTTCCACAAGATTTTCTCAATAGACTTCTTTTGGGTCTTTTCAAACATAACATTTATGTCCTTCACCATACCATAAACTTGTTCACTAGTTAATGGTGTCGCTGCAATTTCATGTTCTTGACATCCATTAAAAGCTTTTTTCAATCTCCGATATGGGTGATTAGGTTTGAGAAATTTCCGATGCCCAGTGTAAACAGTCTTCTTTCCATGCTTCAATTGTAGGTAGCTTGTTTGTTTTAGACATATAGGACATGCATGATGTCCTTTAACACTATATCCACTCAAGTTGCCATATGCTGGAAAATCATTAATAGTACAGAACAACATTGCACGTAGCTTGAAAGTTTGTTGCTGAAACCCATCAAACACATCAACACCTTCTTCCCATAACATTCTCAAGTCCTCAATCAAGGGACTTAAATAAACATCTATATCATTCCCAGGTTGTCTTGGTCCCGCAATCATCATACATAACATCACATATTTTCTCTTCATACATAACCAAGGAGGCAGATTGTAAATTGAAAGGAGTACAGGCCATGAACTATGGTTGGTGCTTAAGTTGCCAAAAGGATTCATCCCATCTGTAGCAAGTCCAAGCCTTAGGTTTCTTGCCTCACTACCAAAATCTGGAAACAAATCATCAATTCTTTTCCATTGTGGAGAATCAGCCGAATGACGAAGCATGCCATCACAATTTCTATTATTTGCATGCCATGTAAGATTAACTGCATCATTTGCATTAGCAAACAATCTCTTGAACCTTGGAATGATTGGAAGATACCATAAGACCTTTTTTGGGGAGCCTTTCTCTATAACATCTTCATCACTACTATCCATACCATTTTTCACTTTATAGCGTGATAGCCAACGAGGACACTTGTGCAATGATTCAAACTCTTTTCTGTATAATATACAATCATTAGGGCAAGCATGTATTTTTTTGTACTGTAAACCCATGGGACACAAATCCTTCTTCGCCTCATAGTGACGGTCCGACAATGTGTTGTCTTTTGGAAGCATTTGCTTTAACAATTCGAGCAACTCCGTGAAACTTGTATCACTCCAATAATTTTTTGCTTTTAAATTCATCAATCTCAACACTGCTGATAAATGTGTGAATCTTGTACAACCAGGAAACAACGGTGTCTCTGCATCACTTTTTAAAGCATCATACACATGTGAATGTGCTTGTTGAAAAGACTCTTGCCCCACGTCACGAATCATGTCCTCTATTTCATCACCCATTTGTACATCAGATTGCTCAGTTTGAGACATACTATGAGACACAGTTCTACTTTCTTTATGTTCACCATGCCATATCCATGTTGTATAACTTGTTAGAAACCCATCACATATCAGATGGTCCCGTATTTCATCAATTCCATGTCCCCTCCCATTTAAGCAGTTAACACAAGGACAATAAAACTTCCCATTCAAATCTGCTTGATTTCGTTGAGCAAAATCCAAAAATTGTTCAACTCCATTTTGATACTCATCTGTAAACCGTCTTGCTAGCATCCAACTATGCTCCATGTATACTCTTCTGTTATATACAAGGACAATGAAATGGGGTATAAGGTTTGACCAAACTAAAAACTATAATTAATTGACCCATGAGCAAAGTACTCATGGGTCATGTTCAATATTGGAGAGTAAACTTAACAATTTTTTCTTTCAAGTAAAAAGGAATTCTAACATAATTAATAGTCACTCCTACATAATTGAAGTTAAAAGGAATTCTAGCATAATAGGCATAGGCATATTGTAATGAGTATCGATCATCACCAATTACAACTACTTCTTAACTTGTTCATTTCACATCCAAAGGTAAATCTTGGCACAAACCTAACTTCACCAAGAGTACATCTATTTATACTAGTAGTTCCATTTATTCAGTAAAACCAAAGAATGTCTCTCCTCTTCTTCATTTTGATTTTTACTATTTAATATCCATCCAATAATTTAATCACTACACTTAAGATTGAAAAGAGTGAAATAATTTAAAGGGCCTCATCATCCCCCTCTCATGATTACACATATATTATGATACAATGAAAATAGAATGACAAAGCCTATATGTAATAATTGAACATCCACATGTAATAATCCTAATTACCACTTAATTCTAATAATCCTAATTTAAACCCTAAACCCTAATTTAAACCCTATACCCTAATCCCTAAACCCTAAATCCTAAACCATAAACCCTAAACCTATAACAACAAATTTCAAAATACTCCTAATAATAACAGAACCAAAACCACCACACATCACATTTTGCCAATCATAAAAATCTAAAACAACATTACTCCAATGACAACAGTAAAATTCATAAAAATCCTACTATTAAAAAATCAAAGCTCAAAGCCAGCATCAGCAGTTTTAGATTTCAAACCTAATCCGTCAAACTAATTTCCTAAATTCACAGAGGCAACCCAGAACATTAAAAAATTAACTAACCTGTAACAAACAAAGCTACATTGAGCCGCTCTCAGCTCCAAATTTCAAATCGGCAACAAACAAAGGAAAGCAAGAACAGAAGAACAAATATTAAATTGCACCAACAAAGCAGAAGCAGTAAACATCCAATGCAAAGCACAAAGACAGGAACAGTAACAGTAAACATCCAATGCTATTGACAATGCGAATAGTACAATGGAAAGAGTTAGTAGGTACCAGGGAGAGATGCAACAAATCTGCGGAGGTTTTATAGGAATAGGCGGACTGATTAACTGCAGGCGGAGAGGAAACAAACGAGAAGAACAATGGAAGCGTCAATGGTGTAGGGTTTAGGAGCGACGGAGGGAGAAAGCGAACTCTGTGGGAGAAAGCGAAATCTGTGTGAGTAAGAGGTTTCTGTTCGAAGCTGAGATTTAAGAGATATCTTACATCGGTTCTTCAACTAACCGATGTAAATAATGACATATTTACATCGGTTGCCCATATAACCGATGTAAATATGTCATTATTTACATCGGTCTTAACAAAACCGATGTAAATATGTCATTATTTACATCGGTTAAGCAAAGAACCGATGTAAATAATCGTTTCAAATAATTTTAAAAAATGTCACCGCTTTCCATATTTACATCGGTTTGTCTAAAACCGATGTAAATATGTCATTTTTACATCGGTTCTTTGTCCAACCGATGTAAATAATCGTTTCAAATAATTTTCAAAAATTCCACTGCTTTCCATATTTACATCGGTTTGTCTAAAATCGATGTAAATAATCGTTTCAAATAATTTTCAAAAATGCCACTGCTTTTCATATTTACATCGGTTTGTCTAAAACCGATGTAAATATGTCATTATTTACATCGATTCTTTGTGCAACCGATGTAAATAATCGATCAGGTTTTCTTTTATTTACAAAATGCTACCGCATTTCATATTTACATCGGTTTTGCTAATAACCGATGTAAATTTGGCGATGTAAAATCTACTTTTTCTAGTAGTGTATATAACTTGATATTCAGTAGTATATACGTTTGATGTTTAATTAGCATATATATATATATCAAGGTGATAAAACTTCAAAAATTAAATAAAAGGAAACAAGTCAGCTAAAAACAGTTCTCTTGGTTTGGCATCGATTAGCATAAGAAGTTTTGGAGTTTCTATTATTAGTAGCTCCATATTTTGCCACATAAATAATTAGTCCAGTTAAATTTTGAGAATATAGAAAAATAAATAGCATGATTAACGTATATATAGTCAAAATCAATAATAAAAAGTTATTTTATTATATAAAATATTTTAGTAACCGAATAGTGCATCAATTAGAAAAAGAAAAAGAAAAAAAAAAGTGGTGATATCCGATGAACTTTATTCTTTTATTTGATAGTTTTCAATAAAAAAAATATTTGGTTTTTAGAATCACTATGCTTTAGAAAAGTATCAATATATCTAGAGGAATGAGAAAAATTCTTTTTTTATTTCAATTTCAACTTTCGTTATTTTCTCTTTCTAAATTTGTATTGACCTTTAGCTATGTATGAATAATTTTCCAATTAAAAACAGTCCAAAAGCAAGGGTAGCGTAGCTGATAGAAAACATGCAAACAAAAGATTAACTTTTTTTTTCTTATTTTTTGAAGTTTGGATTTTAATATATACAAAAAAAGGTTTTTTTAAGGATATACCAACAACTATCAACACATAATTTCATTAAACAGAACAAAAAAAATAGAATCACCCCGCAGGAATTAGGGTTCTTAATTAAATCATATACCACAGGCATTGAACCATTATCAATGACATTTTGGGCTACAACAACTACTATTAGATCCCTATGAGGTGATGAGTGGAGGATAGGTATGTGTACAAGCATGTACAGACCTAACTTTAACAAGACATATTTGATTTAACTTTCAACTCACTAACCTTCTCCTAAACATGTTGATAGATATGTCATAGGAGGATATTTTTGGCTTCAGTACTTAACATTGCTAGAACAAATTTTAGCGAGTTAGCAAACCCTTAGTTACAAAATACCAGTGAGTCTAACCAAATAAAAAAAAAAAGAGTGATAGAAAATGGGGAATGTACATCTATCAAAAAAGGAAAAAGAAAACTTGCAAAAAATGTTTTCATGTTTGTTACCTTTCTTATATAAGCAAATTTTTTTTATGGCAAACAAAGAATAAAGGAAATATATTTTTCAAATATATTATCAATCAAATAAATACAAAGCAAAATTGCTACAAAAGTAGAAAAAGTTCTCCTAACTACCTTGATCAGGTGGTGGAAGGGTCCTGCTGTGAGTAAGATGGTAAATGACCGGTGTCATTTTCTGCATGAAAATATATATTTCGTCTTCAGATAAAAACTGAAAATATATAATTAGATGATTCATAGTACAATTTTGAAAAAAAAAAAAATCAAAAAATTGATATTAAAAAAAGAATACGCTATTGAAATACATGGTATGATAAAAAAGATTGAAGGTTTATAGATAATGATGAAATTCATGTTTCCGACAATAAAATCTTTATATAGATAAGGAGGATATAAAACAAATAATGACACATGTTTTAGACAAATAAAGTAGTGTAGTGTAGTGAAAGTTTCTTGAATGTGCTGATACTGTATTTTCTTGAATGGTCATCTGTTTCTATTTCAATTGAGACATCAAACTTGTCAAAAAGAACCCTTTTTATGTGTTTTGAAAGAAATGGAACCAGTAAACCAGACAGATCTTCTGCAGAATTCAAATCTGCATAATTTGTCATGAGATAAGTTGTTGAGTGTCTGGTTAAGTGAACCCTAAGAGTAATTCTAATTAGAAATTTAAAAATCTATCATGATAGCTTGGTAGATTTTAAACTATTTGTTGAATTGGGATGAATATTAAGTGTTAGCTTGAATTTAGATATTCCCTTGTTAATTTCCTATTCCAAGAAAAAGATGTTGAGATTGAAATTCAAGTATGACAAGATAATTGATGAGTAGAATGTGACATATAGTAGCTTAGTGTGTATGAATCTAGGGATATGGTATAAGGTATCCAGACCTCAACAAAGTCATATAGACTGAGACCACATGTGATGAGAGGTCGATGAAGGTTCCGTTAGTTGCTCTTAAAAGACAGTTAGATAAGACTACCTTGGTGTAGGGTTGGCTATGAGTAGCAAGAGGATGACGCTGAGGTGAAACAGACTCAGTTAGTCGGTCGTGATAAGACCCGTGGTCCATGTTTTGAGATATATCAGGTGCTAGCCTTAGATATCCAAGATCCATACGTTCTTCTAGAAGACGTCATTCTTGTTTGTGAATGTGAATTTACAATGTGTAAAGCCTTAGGTAGGCACTTACACTCATTGATATGTTTTGCCTTAATTGATACAAATATTTATTGATTTTGCATTCTCTTTCTATCACTAGTTTACCCTACTCTACTGTGTTATGTGTGTTTAACTGTTATGATCGTGTTTCTTACACGGGAGCAGATAATAGGTTAGGAGAAAGATCTTCATCAGTGAAGAAGTATAAGTCATGACTTTTCCTTAAAGGAATGTAAATAAGTAGTCTAGTAGGATGTTGATTTAGTTTTAAATTTTTGGGAATCATCTCGGTCATGTAATTGAAGTAGACTTGAAACTGTCAATTTTTGTTCGAAATTATATAATTAAAGTAGTATATTTCATATATGTTACAATTATATATTTTCTTTCGCTTATTTGTTGCAATTTTATTCTTTTTCTATTTTAAAAGTTCAAGATTTATACTTTTTTTATTTAGTTTTTTTTTTATATTAATATATTGCAATTATTTGTCTTTACGAGATAGAAATCGAAGATTTGTTTTCTTTTTATTTTTGAGATTTCTTTAACTAATATATCAGGCTTTTGTACAGATTAAGGGCATTTTCATTTAAAAATTACCTAAAAGGGTTAAATTGACCAGTATTTACCATTTGGGATCAAGTCGTACTTTGAAAGCACGACTTCGTTATGTAAAAGTCGTACTTCATAACACGACTTTTAATTTTTTTTTCCTTAAAATACACTAAAGTCGTGCTTGACAACACGACTTTAAATTAAAAAAAAAGTTAAAGAAGTCATGTTATCAAGCACGACTTCTTTAACATTTTTAAAAAATAAAAAATAAAAAAAATTTGAAGTCGTGTTATCAAGTACGACTTCAGTGCATTTTAAAGAAAAAAATAAAAATTTAAAAGTCATGCTATGAAGTACGACTTCTACATAATGAAGTCGTGCTTTCAAAATACGACTTGACCCCAAATGATAAATACTTGTCAACTTAACCCTTTTAGGTAATTTTCAAATGAAAATGCCCCTTATCCGTACAAAAGCCAATATATCAACATGCATATTTTTTTATAAATTTATATTAAAATAACCCTATTATGTGAAATTAAAGTTCAAATTCAAATTAGTTTAACATTTCATATGTTCAACAATTCCAAATCATAAACTTAAATTAAAAGTTGGTATACTCATAATGTTTTTAAAGAAAAGAAAAAAGTATTTGCAATGAAAAAAAATTTATCAATAATTTAAGAAAAAAATATTATTTCAACCATTTTAATTACTAGAAAAAAAATATTTATGAAAAAATATTTATTTCAAGAATGAATTTGGTATCTTTAAGACCTAAGTTTTCCTTTCAAATTTTATAGAAAATAATTATCTTTGCTATTATATTTTACCTTAAGTATGAATAAAAATCAATAACAGTAATTTTATAAAGTAAATTTTTATCCTCAACTTCTAGAATTTTTCACATTATGTTTATGTTAATAATAAAAAAATAAAGTTAAATTTATGATTTTGAATGAAAATAGAAATATACATGTACTTACAAAAAAATTATCTTTAACAATAAACCATATCCTTAATTAATGTTTTAAGTAATATTATTCTATTTTTATTTATAAAATATTCTATATTACTTAAATATTGTTTGAATATATAATACAATATTTCAAGAGTGAAGACCAGTGAAGAGAAAAAGTAAATATAAACAAATAAAAAGGTTATAGAATTATACTGTGCATCATAATCTTCTTCTTAACCCTATCTAATAAAAAATTATTTTTCTAACATTTTATAAAATAAAATATTTTTCATATTTAAAAAATTTAATATTTATCATATTGAATAATTAATAAAGTTCATTACAAGATTCTCAATAATCCAAAATAACAGTTAATATTTAAAAAAAAAAATCTTATTCTTGTTAAATTATTTTAAATCTCGTTATTCATTTTATTTATTTTAAAATACATAAACTAACAAGTCTATCTAATACAAGATAATTAAAAAATTTTGTATTTATACAAATAGAGTTGAGTTTTTAAAGATTAAATCCTACTAATATTATTTTTAAAATTTTTAACAACTTGTTATCTTTTTCTAATATTATTTTTTAAAATATTCATAATTTTTCATTATCTATTTCTGAAAACTTGTTATTATCTTTTTTTTAACAACTTAATCTTATCTTTTATCTCATCATCTTATATTTTATTCTATTTTTTAAACTTAATTAATTATTTTATTTAAGTCAAATAAATAATTAAATTATCTATTTTTTTTTCTAAAAAATATAGGACGTTACAATTCTCTCATTTTTACATAAAATTCGTACTCGAATTTACCTGTATTGAATAACTCAATAATCCTCCTTCATCATACTTTCAAGTTCCCAAATAACATTTTCAAAAGTAGCTCTCCTTCCTCCTCTCCACACAACCTCAATTAAGGGAATTCTCTTTCCTCTAAGTTGTTTAACCATTCGGTCTTCGACTCTAAGTGATAAAGTCTCAAAAGTTAAGTTCTCCTTTACTTGAAAATTGTCCAACTCAATCATGAACATATTTACAAAGTTGAAATACATGGAAGACATCATGGAGATTTGACAAATTAGGAGGTAAAGCAACTTGGTAAGTTAGTTCACCGACTCTTTTTAGGATTTGGTAAGGACCAATGAAACAAATACACAAACCCCCACCAATGGATCCATAAGGTCATCTATTCTAAGCAAATGATACTTATTCTTAATGGTCATTTTATTTAGTTGACGATAGTCTATACACAATCTCAAAGTCTCGTATTTTTTATTTCACTAATAAGACAAGCGTCCTTCAAAGTGATACATCAGGCCTCACAAATTGTTTATTAAGCTCTATTAGCTCTAAGAGAAACATTCTATAAGTCATTATTAGATACAAGATCTAAGAAAATTCTACCTTAGACTCAAATGTAAACTAGTTATATCTTTTAAGAAAAACTTTCAAAATATGTTAATTTGTTTAGTTCATTCATAATAGAAGATGTTATAGAATTTTATGTTAAAGATGATGTGAATATTATTCATTTAAAATTAATTAATAATAATAAATTTTAAAAATTGTATCTTAAGTACTCATCAAATTGTATTCTATATTAATTATTAAATAATAATAAATTAGTTATTAAATCATAAGGATAAAGATATTTCAATTAAGTAAAAAGAAATAATAAAAAAGACTATGATTTGAATAAAAAACACAACAATTCATGAAAAAAAATTTATCAAATATTATTATCATGTAAATAAAAAAAATTAGAATATCTAATTACAAATAAATACACATATAACTTTTGTATCACACGTAGACATTATAAATTTTGTAAAAAAATAAAAAATACTTTTATTAAAATATTCAGTTTTTCTTCTTCACTCTATTTGTCTTTTACCATAATTTGATAAATCTACTTAATGTTTTATGTGAAATTTTATACATCAAAACACAACTACATCGTCCTTCGATTTAGATTTTTTTTGTATGATTATTATAAGGATCTAGTAGGAGCTAACACACTAAAGTGGGACATGGAGAGTTTAAGTAGTTAAGAGTGAAAGTTGTTTAGTTAAGTTTTAAAACAACTATAAAGAAAAAGGGAGGCTCTATTGCCACTCCTTATTCTTCTATTGTCACTCCTTTTTACTCACCTTTTTTCTATTTTCCTAAAATACCCTTATTTAATTTGTTGTCTATTGCAACTCCCACTCAAACTATCCCACTCCCATGGTTACTCTCCTTTTCAACCCTAAATTCATTTTAGCGCTAAAATTCTTCTCTACATCAACTATTTTCACACTCTTCTTCTCCTAACTGTTACTCTCTTATGTTATGAAAGAAGGTGAAGCTCATGTTACCAATGAAAATATGGATTCACATGACGTTGAACCTCCTAATTCAATAAAAAGTTTTGAAGCAGAGATGAATTTATATTTTCAAATGATTGTCTCAGGTTTGATTTTTTTTTTTTTGTTACTAGCTATCTTTACCCTTACTGTAATTTCTTCCTTTTAAGAAATCCCAAATTCATAATTTAGCATATGCTGCATCATGCTCAATTGCTTGTTCTCTATTGTTGATTGCTCTCCATGTTCTAGAGTATGGACTATATACAAGTTAAAGGATGGATGTTAATCAATAACGTGTACCTTGCTTCTTAGTAGTCTATGTACCTTGCTTGTTCCATGTCAATTGATTGATTACTTCTTATTTTGGAGAGAAAACAAATTTGACACAGATAACATATATATGAAGGATGCAGTGCTGTGATATTGTTGTCATTTTTTTTACAGTGATATTATTGTGTTTATTAATTAGTATGAGACCAAGCATATATTTGCGAAGGAAAAAAAAGATGATCGTGATGGTGTGACTGGCTATGATCTGGGAAGGAGGCCAAGGCAGTACCTGGTGGTGGATTTCTTTTAGAATGTACAAGCGTCGTTATTCCATAGGGAAAGTGGAGTGTTTATAGAAACAATTGTTATATTAATTTATTTTTAAGAAAAAGAATGTGGGAGTAGCAATAGACAACAAATTAAACAGGGGCATTATAGGAAAATAGAAAAAAGATGGGTAAAAAGGAGTGGCAATAGAAGAATGAGGAGTGACAATAGAACCTCCCAAGAAAAAAACTAAACATTTCATCCTTCATTATTTCAAAACCACCATCTCTCTAAAAGATTCACTCTCTATACACTCTCTGATTCTCTCTAACCTTTCTTCCTCATCCCTCATCCTTTTCAAGATCCGAGAGTACCTAGTTGAAGCTTGTAAGGAGTAGATCATTCCTAACCGATTGAAGTTTTGTTTTGGGTAAGTTTTTCGTACTCAAATCTCCCTATGGCAGAACTGTGGGGTGTTTGCATGTAGGCCCTGATCCCCTTGCATGTGCTCTTTTCTCCATCAATGTTGTTCTACATGAGTTTAGATTCTTAGAAATGTAGTTGGATTATGAATCGAGTACTTTGGCAGTCAGTTAAAGCACTTAGAATTTTGCCTTGTAGGAAGGAGTAAAGGCACTTATGGACTCCAAATCAGGTAAGGGAAACTAATTTTCTTTTTTAACCTATAAGTTCTGTGAGATTTTGAGAATTTGGATTTGGGACTAATTAGTAGATTTTTTTCAGATTTTACCTTTGAATTAAAGAGTGAGAATTTGGGAAATGCTTGATTGATATAAGTGATTTTTTAATTGGGTTGTACTGTAAATTCTGGGAGTATGTAGATGTTGATTGTTTGATTGTAACATTGTAATTATGGCTTGTGTGTTGTTCTGTCAAGGAATTTTGTGTTCTGTGATGTGATTCTGAACTAGTATAGTGAAAGTTTCTTGAATGTGCTGATACTTTATTTTGATAAATTTTGTGTGTTGCCTGAGATATTTGGATTAGATTTAAACTATGTAGGAGACCTGTTAATTTATTTGGTCATATGTTTCTATTTCAATTGAGGCATCAAATTTGTCAAAAAGAACCCTTTTTATGTGCCTTGAAAGAAATGGAACCAGTAAACTAGACAGATCTTCTGCAGTATTCAAATCTGCATAATTTGTCATGAGATAAGTTGTTGATCATCTGGTTAAGTGAACCTTAAGAGTAATTCTAATTTGAAATTTAAAAATCTATCATGATAGCTTGGTAGATTTTAAACTATTTGTTGAATTGGGATGAATATTAAGTGTTAGCTTGAATTTAGATATTCCCTATTTAATTTCCGATTCCAAGAAAAAGATGTTGAGATTGAAATTCAAGTATGACAAGATCAATGATGAGTAGAAATATATGATTGAGAATGATGAATATGAAATATGCAAGAGGCCGTGTGGTTCCTATTAAGAGAAATTTGAATTTTGTAGGTGGAATGTGGCATATAGTAGTTTAGTGTGTATGGATCTAGGGATATGGTATAAGGTATCCAGACCTCAATGTGGATCAAAGTCATATAGACTGAGACCACATGTGGTGAGAGGTCGATGGAGGTTCCGTTAGTTGTTCTTAAAAGATAGTTAGATAAGACTACCTTGATGTAGTGTTGGCTATGAGTAGCAAGAGGATGGCATTGAGGTGAAACAGACTCAGTTAGTCGGTCATGATAAGACACGTGGTCTTGTTTTTTCATACATGGATTGCGTTGACGTGAAACAAACTTAGTTAGTCGGTCGTTATAAGACCCGTGGTCCATGTTTTGAGATACATCAGGTGCTAGTCTTAGATATCCAAAATCGATACGGTCTTCCGGAAGACGTCATTCTTGTTTGTGAATGTGAATTTACAATGTGTAAAGCCTTAGGTAGGCTCTTACACTCATTGATATGTTTTTCTTTAATTGATACAAATATATTGATTTTGCATGCTCTTTCTATCACTAGTTTACCCTACTCTACTGTGTTATGTGTGTTTAACTTCTATGATCGTGTTTCTTACAGGGGAGCAGATAACAGGTTAGGAGAAAGATCTTCATCAATGAAGAAGTAGAAGTCATGACTTTTCTTTAAAAGAATGTAAATAAGTAGTCTAATAGGATGTTGATTTAGTTTTAAATTTTTGGGAAGCATCTTGGTCATGTAATTGAAGTAGACTTGAAATTGTCAATTTTTGTTCGAAATTATATAATTAAAGTAGTATATTTCATATATCTTACAATTATATATTTTCTTTCACTTATTTGTTACAATTTTATTCTTTTTCTAATTTAAAAGTTCAAGATTTTTTTTTTGATTTAGTTTTTTTTTTATATATATTAATATGTTGCAATTGTTTGTCTTTACGAGATAGAAATCGAAGATTTGGTTTCTTTTTATTTTTGAGATTTCTTTAACTAATATATCAACATGCATGTTTTTTGATAAATTGATATTAAAATAATCCTATTATGTGAAAAAAATTTCATGGATTTTTTGTGGAAAATTTCCTACTAGCTTTTTACCCAAAAATTTCCCACTACCACAAATTTGTAGGTAAAAGGCTAGTAGGACATTTTCTACAAAAAATCCATGGGAAATTTCCTGCAAACAAATCCATGGGAAATTTCCCACAAACAAATCCATGGGAAATTTTTTCATAAACAAATTTATGAAAACTTTCCCAAAAATAATTTATGAAAAATTTTCATAAATTTAAATCTGTAGAAAATATTCAGTGGGTAATTATTTTTTTTTTCAAAAAAAAATCGTGAAAAATATTTGATGAGTAATTAAATTTATTTTTGTAGTTAATTAAGAAAAAAATATTATTTCAACCATTTTGATTACTAGAAAAAAAATATTTATGAAAAAATATTTATTTCAAGAATGAATTTGGTATCTTAAGACCTAAATTTTCCTTTCAAATTTTATAGAAAATAATTATCTTTTCTATTATATTTTACCATAAGTATGAATAAAAATCGATAATAATAATTTTATAAAGTAAATTTTTATTCTCTACTTCTAGAATTTTTCACATTATATTTATGTTAATAATAAAAAAAATAGAGTTAAACTTATGATTTTGGATGAAAATAGAAATATACATATACTTAAAAAAATTATCTTTAACAATAAACCGATATCCTTAATTGATGTTTTAAGTAATATTATTAATGCATTCTATTTTTATTTATAAAATATTCTATATTACTTAAATATTGTTTGAATATATAATACAATATTTCAAGAGTGATAAAACTACTTGTATACATTCCTTAAAATTAATTTTATTATAACTATGAAAAAAAATTACAAAATCTACATCCTAGCATACTGCCTCCACCGCAAACCTCTTAATAGAACTTCCACAATTTGCTGGACCAAATGTATTATCTGAAACATCAATTGAACAAGCTTTCTTGCCAACACATGCCTACACAATGAAATATTCATGTTATTAACTTACTTAGATCATTATCATCCGAACAATAATTTTAAAGAAAACATACAAATACTATGAGAGTCTTACCTTTTCAACTATGGACAATGCATTCTTGCTTTCGCAACTACCCTTTTTGAATGATTCGCACACTCCTTTGGGATCACCAAAACTTGCAAATTTAATAGCAGAAATTGGTCGATTCTGGCAAGACAAGTCCAAGGTATTGTTCTCATACGCATTTCCACATGCACTACCAACAACAATAGTTTGGAAATTCACTAGTGAAGGGTTACCACCCAACTCCTCAAACAAAACCAAAGTATTTTCATCATCTTGCAGATAGGAGCGAGGGA
The DNA here is from genome assembly GCA_016859785.1 of Macrotyloma uniflorum. Taxonomy (NCBI): domain Eukaryota; kingdom Viridiplantae; phylum Streptophyta; class Magnoliopsida; order Fabales; family Fabaceae; genus Macrotyloma; species Macrotyloma uniflorum. The sequence continues at coordinate 284,719 of BDMB01000147.1, forward strand.
CATGATACCTGAATAATTTAAAACATAATTAAAGTATTATCTTATTATAAAATAAATAAAACAATAATAAACAATAGAAAAAAATGAGAAGAACATGGTAATAGTAAAACCAACCATCTCTGTGTTGGGTTCCCACAATTAGTAACACATTTTGAGTTGGTATACTCTCCACGATAATCACATGGCTCATCACTACAACCCTCTTCCTTAGCAATGTAACTGGGCCAAATACGTCCAAGGTTTTGACCATTCACCCATGCATAACCTTTGCCCATTCCTTCCAAATCCACCACAACAGGGTCTGAGCCATTTGGAGCTTTGAATGTAGTCTTCCAAATATAAAACACATTAGTTAGTTTTTAAGTTCTAATTAAATTATAATTAAAAGGTTATTACAATTAAAAAAATGAAGATTAATTACCTTGTACCAAGTGAGCATTCTATTTATGGGTAATTCCTCAAATTCCCATTTGCCAAGTGAGTCTTTTTCACTAAAGTATTTGTAGTTCCAACCATTCAAGCCAACTTTGTATAACCATTTGTGTGATGATAAATCCGTAATGATGGTTTCATCACCTTTTGTACTGACCAGCTCTATTGGCCCAACAAGACCGGAATGCCATGTATCATAGTGTGGTCCATAGTTCTATTTTTTCACAATATAAGCATATTATTAATTAATTAATTACTAATCAATAAAATTGCAACAAATTATTCATGCAAAATTAAACAAAACAAGGTCCATAGGTAAGAACCTGAAGTCCAATAAATCAAATATGTTTATGCTTGTTCTAGTTATATTTTATATCTCTCACTTATTTAATCTTATAAATAATTTTAATTATTTTTCTTCTTAAGGGTGTTTGCGGTACAGTTTGGTGCGATTTTTTTATTAAAAATACACTCGAACCAAATATAATAGTTATATGCAGCTTGGATTAGTTCGATTTGAAATAGAAAAAAATGCAAATCAACCTAAACCAATTTTAACATTTTGATTTGGATAGTTTTTGTAATTTCTAATTTTATTTTATTCTTTCTTAAAATTGTCTCATTTTATTTTTAAATTTAAAATATAATTCTAATAAATTAGTTACTCTTGAAAAATATATTAAGTAATAAACTAATAAAAACATAATATTAATTTATGAATGTAGTAAAAAATAGAAAAATAAAATTATAATAGGTTCAGTCTTGTAATTAAATTTTAATAAGGTATAATTTTGTAATAAAATA
>BDMB01000147.1:287582-299428 GCA_016859785.1 Macrotyloma uniflorum
CCCTGGATGTTATCTAACTAATGGATTTTATTTCACATGAAAATAATATGTAGAACTTACGTTATGAATTTTTGAGTGAATAAAGGTCATGCTATGAGTTCAAAAGTATTTTTGCTTAAGCGAAAGTTTATTATTTTTGGATAAATATTCATATTCTAATTTATATTAAAAGTAGGATATATATATATGCATTACGATAGAGTAACATTTACTGTTGTTAAGTTTATATGCATTACGATAAATCTGGAAATGTTGCTTTTTGTGTATATATAAACAAGGTATATAGGCTGAAAACCAGTTGTTAACATCCCTTCGTTTGAAGGTCTAAGATGCATTCTGGTATAACAACACCACGTACCACTTTTCTTGTTCATAGTTTTCTTCTTTTACAACAACATTTAATTATAACTGGAGATACTAGTTGAAATGTGATAAAAGGTTATAATTAAATTATTGAGTTATGTGATGTGTGATTTGGTGATGTATTATGATTGAAATTTGATTGTGAGATGATATTTAATGATGTGAATTTTGTTTGCGAATTGTGACTAAGGTCACAAGGATTTGTAATGGCAGTGGTGCCAATGAGATTGAGATGGCAGTGGAGACAATAATTTTTTGACGGTAGTGGAGCCAATAATTTTGTGATGGCAATGGAGCCAATAATTTTGTGATGGTAGTTGTGACAATGAGATGAGATGGTTGTGTGATTGAGATGATTGTGTGTCTATGAGATTGTGATGAACTATGAATTGGATTGTGTTGTTGTGTGTGAGCCAGATAGTTACCATGGGGTACTATTTGGTATAGTTTTTGTACATATGGAATTTTAGATGTCTCTGAAGGAGGTATCCAGACTTTAATGGTATTTTAGTCACATAGACAAGAGTACCATGTGGTGGAGGTCGATGGAGGTTTCGACTGCACTTATCACTGTATGGGAGGAGCCATCAGTTCTTTGATAGGTGTGTGTGGGAATCACCTTGACATACGGTTACCAGAATCTGAAGGGATTACCAATCCTGAGGTGAAAAAGACTCTGAAGGGATTGCAATCCTGAGGTGAAAAAGACTCTGAAGGGGTTGCGTTTATGGCCTGATAACCGTATGTTAGGTGTTAGCCTCTGAGATTAAGGACTCCATATGATTTTTCCGAAAGAGTCTGTCTAGCATATTAGGTGTTGTGAATGAATGAGTGTGATGAATGTGTGTGATTGAGAACGACTATGATGGTTTGAACATTTTAATATATTTAGATAAATGATTGTGAGGATGAACTTTTAAATTATATATATTTTGATTGGTTTTGTTTACATTAGCTTACCCTTTCTGTTTGTGATTGTGGCTTTGTTGATACTGCGATAATCGTATCTTGACACGGGAGCAGATAGCAATGCAGGTGAAAATTAAATAATAGCTTCAAGTTTTGCTTAAGGAGGAATTAGTTGTGCTGAAGAATAATTTTGCAACTTTCAATTTATTATGAGTTTTTGTAAAGATTTTATTTTGAAGTGAAATTTCATGTATTCAGATGTTTTATGTTATATGATGTTTTGAAAATTATTAATAATATATTAGTAGATTTTTATTCCATTATAACATTAAAATAAGTATATTTTTGGTATGTTACACTTTCACTCCTTGTTGTCTATTAACAAAATTTGGTTTTACATTTGGAGAGCTAGATGAATACTATTATAAAAAAAAATCATAATTATATAAAAATATAAAAAATAAAATAAAAAAAAATCATGTTAAAAATAAATTAATTGAAAAATTCTAAATCGAAACAGGAAAATAATAAAATATTTATTCAGTAAAAATTGAACCTAAGAAGTTAATAGATTCAAAATTAAAATTAAATTATGAAACATGAAAGATGAAATATTAAGAAAAGAAACAAATTAAAAATTAAATCAAATTAAAAAAAAATTATGACGTGAAAGTGACCCAAAATATATCTAATAAAAATTAAAGTTGGATTAGAGGTTAATAATTTAAATAGTATATTTTAAATTTAAGATGTATTAATTTANTATAATTTGTATATAAATAATCATGTATAATAAATTTATTACTTTTATAATAATTATGTTAAAAATGTATATCATCATGTAAGGGAGATTTTAGGGAATCATTCCACAACAACATTAAAATAAGATTTCCGTTAAGGATATCCAATTCAATTTTCTAAAATTTGGAGAGAACAATAGTTTTATGGGAATAAGAGTAAATAAAATATTAGAGAGTGTATCTTATCAAAGGCGTGTCACCAAGTTTTGAAAGTGTGAGGAAAGAAAAGTAAATATAAACAAATAACAAAGGTTGTAGAATTATACTGTGCATCATAATCTTCTTCTTAACCCTATCCAATAAAAAAATATTTCTCTAACATTTTAGAAAATAAAATCAAATAAAATATTTTTCATATTTTAAAATTTTAATATTTATCATATTGAATAATTAATAAAGTTAAGATTCTCAATAATTCAAAATAACGGTTAATATTTAAAAAAAGAAATTTTATTCTTGTTAAATTATTTTAAATCTCGTTATTCATTTTAGTTATTTTAAAATATACATAAACTAACAAGTCTATATAATATAAGATAATTAGAAAATTTTGTATTTATACAAATAGAATTGAATTTTTAAAGATTAAATCCTATTAATATTATTTTTTAAATTTTTAACAACTTGTTATCTTTTTATAATATTCATAATTTTTTATTATCTATTCCTGAAAATTTGGCATTATATTTTTCTAATAACTTAACCTTATCTTTTATCTCACCATCTTACTTTATTTTATTCTATAAGATATTTTATTCTATTTTTTAAAATTAATTAATTATTTTATTTAAATCAAATAAATAATTAAATTATCTATTCTTTTTTCTAAAAAATATAGGACATTACAATTCTCTCATTTTTACATAAAATTTGTACTCGAATTTACCTGTATTGAATAATTCAGATAATCCTCCTTCATCTTACTCTCAAGTTCCCAAATAACATTTTCAAAAGTATCTCTCCTTCCTCCTCCCCACACAACCTCAACTAAGGGAATTCACTTTCCTCTAAGTTGTTTAACCATTCGGTCTTCGGCTCTAAGTGATAAGGTCTCAAAAGTTAAGTTCTCCTTTACTTGAAAATTGTCCGACTCAATCATGAACATATTTGAAGTAGACTTGAAACTGTCAATTTTTGTTCGAAATTATATAATTAAAGTAGTATATTTCATATATGTTAGAATTATATATTTTCTTTCACTTATTTGTTACAATTTTATTCTTTTTCTAATTTAAAATTCAAGATTTATATATTTTTTGGATTTAGTTTTTTTTTTATATTAATATGTTGCAATTGTTTGTCTTTACGAGATAGAAATCGAAGATTTGGTTTCTTTTTATTTTTGAGATTTCTTTAACTAATATATCAACATGCATGTTTTTTTATAAATTTATATTAAATAACCCTACTATGTGCAAAACTTCCCATGGATTTTTTGTGAAAAATTTCCTACAAGCTTTTTACCTAAAAATTTCCCACCACCACAAAATTGTAGGTAAAAGGCTAGTAGGAAATTTTTTACAAAAAATCCATGGGAAATTTCCCGCAAACAAATCCATGGGAAATTTTCCACAAACAAATCCATGGGAAATATTTTCATAAACAAATTTATGAAAAATTTCCAAAAAATAAATTTACGAAAAATTTTCATAAAAATAAATCTGTGGGAAATATTCAATGAGTAATTATTTTTTTTCCAAAAAAAAATCGTGGGAAATATTTCATGAGTAATTAAATTTATTTTTGTAGTTAGTTAAGAAAAAAATATTATTTCAACCATTTTAGTTACTAGAAAAAAAATATTTATTTCAAGAATGAATTTGGTATCTTAAGACCTAAGTTTTCCTTTCAAATTTTATAGAAAATAATTATCTTTTTTATTATATTTTATCATAAGTATGAATAAAAATCGATAACAATAATTTTATAAAGTAAATTTTTATTCTCTACTTCTAGAATTTTTCACATTATATTTATGTTAATAATAAAAAAAATAGAGTTTTAAACTTATGATTTTGGATGAAAATAGAAATATACATATACTTAAAAAAAATTATCTTTAACAATAAACCGATATCCTTAATTGATGTTTTAAGTAATATTATTAATGCATTCTATTTTTATTTATAAAATATTTTATATTACTTAAATATTGTTTGAATATATAATACAACATTTCAAGAGTGATAAAACTACTTGTATACATTCCTTAAAATTAATTTTATTATAACTATGAAAAAAATTACGAAATCTACATCCTAGCATACTGCCTCCACCGCAAACCTCTTAATAGAACTTCCACAATTCGCTGGACCAAATGTATTCTCTGAAACATCAATTGAACAAGCTTTCTTGCCAACACATCCCTACACAATGAAATATTCATGTTATTAACTTACTTAGATCATTATCATCCGAACAATAATTTTAAAGAAAACATACAAATACTATGAGAGTCTTACCTTTTCCACTATGGACAATGCATTCTTGCTTTCGCAACTACCCTTTTTGAATGCTCCGCACACTCCTTTGGGATCACCAAAACTTGCAAATTTAATAGCAGAAATTGGTCGATTCTGGCAAGACAAGTCCAAGGTATTGTTCTCATACGCATTTCCACATGCACTACCAACAACAATAGTTTGGAAATTCACTAGTGAAGGGTTACCACCCAACTCCTCAAACAAAACCAAAGTATTTTCATCATCTTGCAGATAGGAGCGAGGGACATGATACCTGAATAATTTAAAACATAATTAAAGTATTATCTTATTATAAAATAAATAAAACAATAATAAACACTAGAAAGAAAGGAGAAGAACATGGTAATAGTAAAACCAACCATCAATGTGTTGGGTTCCCACAATTAGTAACACATTTTGAGTTGGTATACTCTCCACGATAATCACATGGCTCATCACTACAACCCTCTTCCTTAGCAATGTAACTAGGCCAAATACGTCCAAGGTTTTGACCATTCACCCATGCATAACCTTTGCCCATTCCTTCCAAATCCACCACAACAGGGTCTGAGCCATTTGGAGCTTTGAATGTAGTCTTCCAAATATAAAACACATTAGTTAGTTTTTAAGTTCTAATTAAATTATAATTAAAAGGTTATTACAATTAAAAAAATTATTAAAAAAATGATGATTGATTACCTTGTACCAAGTGAGCATTCTATTTATGGGTAATTCCTCAAATTCCCATTTGCCAGGTGAGTCTTCTTCACTAAAGTATTTGTAGTTCCAACCATTCAAGCCAACTTTGTATAACCATTTGTGTGATGATAAATCCGTAATGATGGTTTCATCACCTTTTGTACTGATGGTTTCATCACCTTTTGTACTTACCAGCTCTATGGGCCCAACAAGACCGGAATGCCATGTATCATAGTGTGGTCCATAGTTCTATTTTTTCACAATATAAGCATATTATTAATTAATTAATTACTGATCAATAAAATTGCAACAAATTATTCATGCAAAATTAAACAAAACAAGGTCCATAGGTAAGAACCTGAAGTCCAACGGTGACACTAAGCAAGCTTATGGTATTTTTTCCATACTTCAACTTTATATTTGTCTCAAATTTATCATTTCGAATTCCATATGTGGCCCAATGGGAGCCTATTCAATAAAGAGTGGTAGAAACTTGTTATGAAATTTTGACACAAATAGTACAATGTTAATAAGCACATGAATCTAAAATAATACCAATATGTTCTCCATTGACAAATGCGTGAATTACATGGCCGCTGCCGTTAGTCCTAAGACTCATATTTTTGCTCCAAATTGGATCATGATATGTGACGTTAAGTCTGTCACAAAAAAAAAATGATCAACAACAAAAAAGAGAGTAAGGAACTTAAAAATCAATAAGAAAAAGTTATGTTGGGGTGATTACGTTGTCATGTACCAAAGATAGTCACTGGTATCATCCGCCACATCTTTTTGATCAAGAAGTGCATGTGCAGAGATATTACTTTTAGCATGAAGAGCATCATCAATATTCTCTGACCTCCACGTCCACTTCATAGGTATTGGCTCTTTTTCTACTTGCCTATTTTCTTTAACCATTACAGAGGTTTGGACATTCACCTGATTGAACAAATATAAACATAGCAATTAGTAACATAATCGTTGATCATAGTGAACAAAAACTAGTATGAGATTTTTTCTAACCTTGGCAGTGTTATACTCTTCATGCTGACAATCAGGAAGAAGACTAACAGACCACGCTGGAACTATACACTTATTTCCTCTAAAGGTTAAGGTGGCATCAGTGGTAGTGTTGGTGTTACTCAAGAAGCAACTTGATGATCCATTGGTGGCATAAATGGTGGCCTTAATATTTGAAAGCACATTGTTAGTAGGACTTTTATTCTTCTAAAAAGGAAAAGAAAAAACTTAAGTCATCCAATTTGCTTTAGTATTTTCACCATTCATTTACCTTAACAGAGTTGTCAAAATCAGTCTCAGAGACAATCCCATTTGTAAGAGTTTCCTCCATTGATTTCAAAGCACTGTGAAGTTCTTTAAGGTGACCCCATTTTGGTTGAGCTATGTTGCCTACAAATATTAATAAAATGAATTAGAGATCAAAGGTGTTAATCCATGAAAAGTTGATATTCAATGAAAAATAATATTATATAACTTTTAATATTTATAAATTCAATTACCATATTCATCAAAAGGAGCATCGTAATCATATGAAGTGGTAATATATGGACCGCCGACTGTTCTACCGAAATTAGGGCCACCATGATACTGAACAAAAACAAAACGTATACATATATTTTAATATAAATTAACAAAGATAATGGAAACGATGATTAATAATTTGAATTGAAAATTATTATTATTATTTACCATGTAATAATTTTGGAATGTGCCTCCAATTTGGAAAAATCTAGCCACGGAGAAAGCAACATCTTCGGCAGTTCTGTGCGGATCTCTGCCGCCCCAATTCTTGAACCTTAAATTCACCCAAAAATAAAAACATAGATATAAACTCTAATAATAAAAAAGTGAGCTAACATTTTTTTCTTTTATAATTAAAAATTGGAAAATGAGTTAGGAATATTAGACGTACCAGCCTACCCAATTTTCTGTCCACATTTTAGGACTGTTAGGATTATTGGGTTCAAAGTTGTGACAGTACCAACCATTGCAAGTATTGATCTACACGTGAAAATGAAAAATGTTAGCTTCATTGCACATATTAATTATCTAACCAAAAAACATAAAATATAAGAACAAATACCATACCATTGGTTGAGGAGCATCAGACTCCTGGCACATGATCCATGGAACTCCAACGTTCAAAGACTCCGCCATGTTTGCGCACCAATTTATGTATGCTTTTCCCGCTTCTCCATAATGTGAAATTACGTTACCATATTCATTTTCAATCTGAAATATTATTCACCAAGTTATCTCCAAGCACATTAATGACAACGGTGAAGTTAGAATTTTTAGATGAGAGGAGCCAAACTAATTGATCATCACTTATCAATAATTAATAGAAAAAAATATTTATATATATCTTGGTTTTTTTTTCTTGACCGGATGATACTTGTTAAAAATAAATATATTACAAGTATAAAAAAATATATTCTTAAAAGTAAACAAAAATATCTTCTTTTACATATATTTAATTATTATGGATTAGAGAGACTTGATTTAGATTTAATTTTATCTATTTTTTTTTTATAAATTTTTCTACAATATTATGAAATATTTGATTATATTAGATTATCAAAGATTTGATTATATTTTTAGATTGACTTAAATTTATATTTAATAATTTATATAATTTTATTACCGATGTTACAAACATTTTAAATAATATTGTATTTTTTTTATAATGAAAAGTCATAAAAATATTTTAAAAATATTATAAAAAAAGTATATTTTATTAATAAATAAAAAAATTATACTAGAATGTTTTATTTAATTTTATTATTAATTATAAAATAAATATCTTATTAATCTTTAATTTATTAAAAAACTATGCCTATTTATTATCACTAAAAGAATGCTTATATAATAGAGTTTTAAAACTTATCAAAATTTCTTTAAAAAATGAGTTTTATTTATTTTGTTAATATTTATTAAAAAATAAAATCGTTAATTTATATACATATATAACAATGAGGGGAGTACGATGATCCCTTCACTCCACCCTTTATATATTTCAGAGTTGTGACCGTTCCGGTCCTCTCTTTGCTCCCTTTCTAATTAATGAAATGATTCTAATGATATCTAAAAGAAAAGAGAAAATTACCTGGGTAAGAATTATGGGACCACCTTGAGAAGCAAAAAGTTTATCTTTTTTTACCATATCGACGATCAAAGTAGTGAAATTTTGCATTTCATTCTTGATTTCAAAATAAAAGAAAAAAAAGGTCAACAATAATATAATATGGATAAAATTAAAAATAATAAAAAAATTAAACATTACCATAAACACATTATTGAGAGTCCTAATCTCCACACCAGGTAGATTGTGAACCCACACAGGAATCCCTCTAAAAGATGAAAAATTTGATAAACTTCGATTTGAGAAAAATATGATAGTAAAGATTAATTAAAAACGTGGTGAATAAATAGTGTACCCATAGTTCCATTCAGCACAAGTATATGGTCCAATGCGAAGAACACAGTAGAGGCCAGCCTCTTGAACGGTCTTGAGAAATCTAATAAGATCGTTATTGCCAGCAAAATCATAAACACGACGAGAAGGTTCATGTGCATTCCAGAAAACATATGTTTCGATTGTGTCTAAACCACCTTCTTTGGCTTTCTTGATTAAGTCGGGCCACATCTACATAATAATCAATTAGTGTTAAGATGTATAAAATTATCAAAAGAAGAAAAATTAATGCACTGGTTACCTCAGGCGTACTTCTGGGATAATGGATTGATCCAGATATAAGCACCCTCCGTTTTCCATCAATTTTTATGGCTCTTCCATCATGAGAAACTTCAATAGCATTACACGCAAGCAAACAAATACCAAGTAAGGAAAAACAAAGTGACAAAGAGAAGAACTTCATTGTATCTTGAGAAGAAGTAGAACTCCGTGATACTAATTTCAAGCTTTTTTACTGAATTTATAGAGATCAAAATAATTCTTCAACAAAATTCATTTCTATAATATCCCGTATCTGTTTTATTTGTTTCTTAAATATTATCTTTCCAACTCATGACAACTTTTCTCTGTTTTAACACTTATTATTTAATTAAAATAGGTTTTTTATTACTTCCATAAATATTACATTCTCAAAGTAAACACAGTTTTAAAATTTATAAATTAAATTGCTCTTAATTTTCATTATAAATAAATATTTTTAAATTTATAAATTATATAATACTAAACTATTAGAAATCAATATTTCAAACTATAAATTATATTTTATATTTATAAAACATATAATTTAATATGTTTCTTACATTACAAGTAAATAAAAATAAAATAAAAGGGAAGTATTTCAAATTATTAAATCAAATATGTTTATGTTTGTTCTAGTTATATTTTATATCTCTCACTTATTTAATCTTATAAATAATTTTAATTATTTTTCTTCTTAAGGGTGTTTGCGGTACAGTTTGGTGCGATTTTTTTATTAAAAATACACTTGAACCAAATATAATAGTTGTATGCAGCTTGGTTTAGTTCGATTTGAAATAGAAAAAAATGCAAATCAACCTAAACCAATTTTAACATTTTGATTTGGATAGTTTTTGTAATTTCTAATTTTATTTTATTCTTTCTTAAAATTGTCTCATTTTATTTTTAAATTTAAAATATAATTCTAATAAATAAGTTACTCTTGAAAAATATATTAAGTAATAAACTAATAAAAACATAATATTAATTTATGAATGTAGGAAAAAACAGAAAAATAAAATTATAATAGGTTCAGTCTTGTAATTAAATTTTAATAAGGTATAATTTTGTAATAAAATATTAAAATAATATTAATTTTGAAAAAAAGTCTAAAAAATAAGTTTAGTGTTGTAATTAAATTTTAACAAAGTACAATTCTGTAATAATATATTAAAATAATATTATTTTTTAAAAAGACCCCTAAAAAGTAGATTATAAAATTTACCTTTAGGCTGGTATTTCTCACTATACACAAATGATTGAAAACCAACCGAAACAATAATAATATTACATGGATAGAAGAAGTGGAAACTATTAATAGTCGCATGATTTTAGTAATCTAAAGACTCTCATAGTTGATGTTTCATTACTTAAAAATTTTCAATGCTATTAAAATTTGAAATCATATATTGTCTTAAGTTAAAATATTAAAACTCTATTATCTCTTCCTATGAGAGCCCAATTTTGAGTAAACCCTAAACCCAATTATTTAGAAAGGGGAGAGATTATAAATAGTTTATGTAACCCTAATCCTCTCATTTTTCACTCTTGTTTTTAGAAAACCCTAATTTCCTTCTCTCCAATTCATCTCAATTCTAAGAATTCTCCTTCAATTCTTATCTCTTTGAAAATCCGAGAACACCGGCGAAAAGAGTGTGAAGAGTAGATTAATTCTATCCGAATAGAATTTCTTTTTGAGATCCTTTAAAGGTAAGGAAAGTTAATTAAACAAAATTAATGATGGTTGATTGGATGATTATATGTGTTTTTGTGTTATTACATGAGATTTATGAAAATTATTTTGATTATTATAATTGAAAGTGATTTGGGTTTCGCACTGAGATTGCGACCCTATTTCGGCTTGATTTTGTTTCTAATTTCAAAAAGTTTTCTTCATGAAAGTTGTAGATGTAGATGTTAGCTAACTAATGGCTTTTATTTCATTTAAAATGGACGTGTGTAACTCAAGTTATGATTTTTTTAGTAATTAAAGATCAAGCTGTCTGGATTTATATTCGTTTTTAACTTGTGAACCCCTTTTGACATATTTGTACTTTGAATTTGGAAAAGTGTCCTTCATAAAAGTTTTATCCCTGGATGTTATCTAACTAATGGATTTTATTTCACATGAAAATAATATGTAGAACTTACGTTATGAATTTTTGAGTGAATAAAGGTCATGCTGTGAGTTCAAAAGTATTTTTGCTTAAGCGAAAGTTTATTATTTTTGGATAAATATTCATATTCTAATTTATATTAAAAATAGGATATATATATATATATGCATTACGATAGAGTAACATTTACTGTTGTTAAGTTTATATGCATTACGATAAATCTGGAAATGTTGCTTTTTGTGTATATATAAACAAGGTATATAGGCTGAAAACCAGTTGTTAACATCCCTTAGTTTGAAGGTCTAAGATGCATTCTGGTATAACAACGCCACGTACCACTTTTCTTGTTCATAGTTTTCTTCTTTTACAACAACATTTAATTATAACTGGAGATACTGGTTGAAATGTGATAAAATGTTATAATTAAATTATTGAGTTATGTGATGTGTGATTTGGTGATGTATTATGATTGAAATTTGATTGTGAGATGATATTTAATGATGTGAATTTTGTTTGCAAATTGTGACTGAGGTCACAAGGATTTGTAATGGCAGTGGTGCCAATGAGATTGAGATGGCAGTGGAGACAATAATTTTGTGATGGCAGTGGAGCCAATAATTTTGTGATGGTAGTGGAGCCAATAAATTTGTGATGGTAGTTGTGACAATGAGATGAGATGATTGTGTGATTGAATGGTTGGAACTACAAATACTTTAGTGAAGAAGACTCACCTGGCAAATGGGAATTTGAGGATGCAAGCGTA
>BDMB01000148.1:0-25469 GCA_016859785.1 Macrotyloma uniflorum
TGTAATGGTAGGTGGTCTATAGTCCTAAAAGGAAAAGTCAATGATATCACATTTGGGTACGATGACGATGATGATGAGACCTTTGACATCCCTATTTCACCACGAATGCCTATTACTATAGACTATATGGAAGACGACTTGGTCCATGCAACTCGGCATGACCATGATGAAGGCATATGGGAAAATTTAACTATCTAAGTTATGTAAATTTTAGGGTTTCTGTTATTATTTTTATTATGTAAATTTGTTCATTTCCATGTTTATCTCTGCTATAATTAAGTTATGTGTTCTTATAAAGCTTTTATTTTTTTTTTAATACAGGCACATGGCATCTCCTTCAGCATCTCCTCCGGCATCTCCTCCACCATCTCCTCCGCCACCAACTTCGAAGAAGAGTCGGCAAGCCACACGACTCAAAGGCTTGACTGTTAGACACATGTCTGGAGGAAAGCTGACTGTGTCAGTTGATTCTAAGACTGGAAAGGTCTCAAGTCCACATAGTACCCAATTTAATAGCTATTTGGGTACACTGGCTAGAGAAAAGTTACTTATTGTAATGAAATATTTCTTTAAATTATTATCTACTTTGAATGTTTAGTTTATCTTTATTTGATAAATTTGTATGTAGGTGTCTATTCTTCATCCATCTTGGGATTATGTCGAGGAGATTGTGAAGAATTTGATTTGGCAAGATCTCTTGGTAAGTACTAACTACTTCCTTCACATATCATTGACTTGTTGATATACTGAAGTTAACTAACTACTTCTTTACTGTAGGAACATTTTGATCTTGTAAATTCTGATTCGGTAAGGAGGAAGATTTTGAGTTTTATAGCAAAAATGTGGAGACAATTCAAATCCACATTGACGACTAAGTGGGTTTTTGCTGAAGACATGGTTAAGAAGGGCTTGACTCCTTGCCAGAAATATGGCATAGATGAGGAGACATGGAAGAAATTTGTGCATTCTAGGAAAGCTCCTGATTGGGAGGTATGATTTTCCTTGGTTTAATTTTGGCTTAACTTAAATTGCTAGTTACTTACTCTTTTTTTTTCTATTTGTTGTAGGAAAAAAGATTAAAAGCAAAGGAGATTCAGAGAAGAAATGTGGCCCCCCATTGTTTGTCTCGTGGAGGCTATGATCTGTTGACAAAGAAAATGATGGAGGAGAAGAAACAAAAGTGGGAGTCAGAGTTGTCATCCTCTGGTTTAAGCCAAGAGGAAATTCCTCCACCATCTCCTCCAACACGTCACCAGAAGTGGAAGAGGGCCCGCACAAAATCTTCTGGTCAGATGACATCTGAGGAAGCTAGGCAGATTGCTTCAAAAATTGTAAGTGAAACGATTCTACCATAATACTTTCATTTTAGTTATGCTTGTCCGAATTTTGATCTTTTAATATTTTATTGTAGGATGACCTAGAGGAGCAATTGAGTCAGGGATCTTTCATCCCTCGTGGTCGTGACGATATCTTGACAAGGGCTATTGGAAGACCTGAGCATCCTGGCCGTGTTCGTGCTGCTGGTAAAGGGGTGGGAGTCCGACAATATTTTGGACCACCATCAAAGGATGCTCACTCCTCCACATCATTCAGCCAAGAAGATATTGCTGAACTAGAGAGGACCCTCAAGGCAAGACTGGAGGAGCAATTGACTTCATCCATCACTAAACGAGTTAGGGAGGAGTTCATGCAGGCCTTTGGTCCGACTCTAGCATCGATTTCACAGACCATTCAACCCGTTGAGCCTGTTCCACCTACATCAGGTAACTATTTATTCTTATGATTTATTTAATTGCTTGCTAACTTAATGTACAAGTTTATATTTTTTTCATATTTATAGGTGCACGAGTTAGCACTAAGGGTAGTTGTGCTGACCCGAATACTGCTGAAGGGACTAGTGAAGGGCCTGTTGTTGATCCCAAGACATCCACAAGGCTGAATAAATGTGGATTGTGGATTGAGGATGATAAGGGTCAACAAAAATTGGTGGCCAATGCATCAGTTGACTTCGAGGCAAAAACCATCCACACAGTTGCTTTGGCACATAACTTAGTCAAAGTGGTTATTGAAGAGGTTATAGATGCTGCTGCTGTAGTCCCTGTCCCCACTGATGAGGTGCAGACAGTGGAACAGGCCATTCAAACCTTCATTGCGTGGCCTTGGCATCTGGTAAAACCGCTTCTTGCAAAGGTTTGTCTCTCATTTCTAACTTTAACATTAATTTAATTATTTACTTGATTGTTACTAATTATTATGTAAAAACTGGTACAATCATGCATTTAAGGATAAGGAGAAGGAGAAGGAGAAGAAGGAGAAGAAGGAGAAGATCACCGGATGTGGAGGAATCATCAAGACCCATATATGATTTGCTGGCAATTTCTCCACAGCCGTTTATAAAGGAATTCGAACTACAATGGGATGCTCGGTTGTTTGGGCTGCAGAATGAAGAATTCCCTATATATATTGCCTACACAGATGCCTTGGAGATTGCTCAAGGAAATCAATGTCTAAACATAGCTGTTCTACAAGTTTGGACACTGTAAGTAATAGCTTTTACATACACTGCTTTATTTAGGGTTATATGACATGTATGCATGTTAACCACATTGGTATATTATAGGATGCTGCATCAGATGGCAGAGGAGCAAGGCTGTGTAGATACTTATGGATTCTTGGAGCCCCAATCAATACAAAAATCAGGAAATAGAAGAGAAGAAGTTCAAAAATATATCCAAGGCTGGGTGGTGGAGTCAAAGAGAGATATATACCTCGGGGCTTATTTAAACCAATAAGTTATGCAAAATATCATTTTTCCTTATATTATTATTCTATTCAATAACTTCTAATTATTGGCCATTTATACAGAAACCATTGGCAGCTATTGGTTATTTTACCTAAGAAGAATGTTGTGTATTGGTTCTGCTCCTTGGGGAGGAAACCTGACATTGACATCAAAAGTATTGTAAATGGGTATGTATTTTTAATATCCTAGTTGTATTTTTATATGTGTTCTTTTATTTTAAAGCCTAAACCCTAACCAATATTTTTCATTAGTGTACTTAAGGTTTGCACTAGTTTACATGGAAAACACACAAGCATCCCTCCAACTTGGAATTTTATTACGGTATGTACCTTTTTAGTGTATCTTATTTAAGTTTTTATGCTAAACTATATACTAATAATAAGTCGTATTTTTCAGTGTAACAGACAACCTGGTTCTTTTGAGTGTGAATATTACGTGATGTATTGGATGTGGGTCATTATTTTTGGAAACATTAAAGATACTTGGGATGAGGTAAGTATCAACTTATTTCACTAAATTGTTACATTCAATTTATTTGTTATAATCGGAACTAATGAATAGTTAATTCGTTTTTACAGGCATTTACAGACAAAGAAGCATTGCATAATCAAATCATCCAAATGGTTAGAGACAAATGGGCAGCATACTTTGTTAAAATTAGGAACTCTCAATTGAACACACAGAGTTAGGGATTTACTCACAATTGTAACAAATCAAATTAAGAAGGAACAAAATTGCACATAGAGAGAGAGTTAGGGTTTTCTTTAATTCTTCTACGAATTTGATTGATTAATTGTAATTGTATTATTTATGAAATGGGAATTTTGTTTCATTATTTGTAATTGTAATTGGAATTGGAATTGTTTACTTGTTATAATAACATTTCATTAATATATATGCGATTATCAGGTCTTATAAGAGAAATATTAATATAAAACAATTTCAAATGCACAAAATTGATCGAAAATCTACGTCGGTTATGGTAGGAAACGACGTTAAATCCACATTTCAACATCGGTTATTGCAATAACCAACGTTAAAACCCTAAAATAAAGATATTTTAACGTCGATTATTTAAGCAACTGACGTTATATGATCAACTTTTAACGTTGGTTGCTTAAATAACCGACGTTAAATGATCAACTATATAACGTCGGTTTTGTTAATAATCGACGTTAAATTTAACGTCGCCTGATTCAACGACGCCTTGTTTTTCGATGTTAATTGTCCAATTTAACCGACGTAAAAACCCTTTTTTCTAGTAGTGCTAGGGTGATTTTATTATAGAAGATTTTGTCATGGGTGATTTTATTGTAGGTGATTTTAGTGTGGGTTATTTTATAGTGGGTGATTTTATCATGGGTGATTTTATGGAGAGTGATCTTATTGTGCGTAATTTTATAGTGGGTGATTTTATCGTCGGTGATTTTATGAAGGGTGATTTTATCGTCAGTGATTTTATCATGAGTGATTCTATTGACGGTGATTTTATCGTGGATGATTTTATCTAGGACGATTTTATCGTGGGTGATTTTATCATGGGTGATTATATCGTAGGTGATTTTATCGTTGGTGATTTTATCGAGAGTGATTTTATCTCGGGTTATTTTATCATCGATGAGTTTATTGTAGGTGATTTTATCGTTGGTGATTTTATCGTAGGTGATTTTATCGTTGGTGATTTTATCGAGAGTGATTTTATTACATGTGATTTAATCCATGGTAGTTTTATCTAGGGTAATTTTATTGTGGATGATTTTATCATGGGTGATTTTATCGTAGGTGGTTTTAGTGTGGTTTATTTTATAGTGGGTGATTTTATCGTGGGTGATTTTATCGAGAGTGATTCTACTATGGGTAATTTTATAGTGGCTGATTTTAACGTTGGTGATGTTATCAAGGGTGATTTTATCATGGGTGACTTTATCGACAGTGATTTTATCGTGGATGATTTTATCGAGGACGATTTTATCGTGGGTGATTTTATTATGGGTGATTTTATCGTAGGTGATTTTATCGTTGGTGATTTTATGGAGAGTGATTTTATCGATGGTAATTTTATCTAGGGTGATTTTATTGTGGATGATTTTATCATGGGTGATTTTATCGTAGGTGATTTTATAGTGGGTGACTTTATCGTCGGTGATTTTATCAAGGATGATTTTATCGTCGGTGATTTTAGCATGGGTGATTCTATCAATGGTGATTTTTATCGTGGATAATTTTATCGAGGACGATTTTATCGTGGGTGATTTTATTAAGGGTGATTTTTTATGGGTAATTTTTTCAAGAGTGATTTGGTCGTGGGATATTTTAGCATGGCTGATTTTATCATGGGTGATTTTATCATAGGAGATTTTATCGTAGGTGATGAGTCATATTTTAAGTCCACATTTATAGTCTTACTGCATTTAGTACATTTAGTAGGAGATTTTATTTTCTTCTTTCTTTCATTTAGTACATTTTCAATTTTCCATGATAAATAGCCAAAAATACAAAAGCATTACCTTTTCTGTATTTTTACTGTATTTCTGGTGTATTTTCGTATTTCTCTTATCCTGACCTTCACTCACTGTTTCTTCTATATCTTTTTCTGTAGAACTCCGATTGAGCTGATTTTTGTTACGTTGAAAACTAGACATCTTGGGCTTCAATTTGGACACTTGAACCATCGCATTTGGAGATCGGAGTTATTTTTAAGAAATTTTGGAAGTTTGTAACGAAACATGTGTTTTGCCTTACGGGTTTGCGTTTTGTATTTGTTATTGGATGGGCCTAATTCAGCCAAACCGGGGCCCATTCCTTCATTACAATTAGGACTATTATATAATGATTCCAATAGTCATTTTTAGGAAGAAGCTTTTCATTTTTTAGAAATTAGATTAAAAGTAGAAGGTAGAGAAGAGCAATGTTTTCTTTTCCGCTTGAAGCTTTGTCATTGTGGTATTTCAATTTACGTTTCTGCAGTGCTTTCTTTCTTCTTCCATTTAAGTTCTTGCAATTTACATTTCATCACTTTACAATTCTTGCAATTTAAGAGTTTCTTGTGGTTTCTTTGAATCAAAATTATTGATGAAGAATTTCTTGGTGTTATCTTGAAATTAGAGTGCACTTGGATGTCTTTCAAGGATGTATTGTGTTGAGTGATCAACATTGCATCAAGCATTTTAATATCAATTTAATCCAACATCTCCACTATAATTTTGTATTCATAGATTCTTACTTTACATTATACTATTTTTAATTCAATTTACATCCGTTGTTTTTAATATCCTTACGATTTGTTGTTTTGCGTTTCCAATTTAAGTTTTCTGTTTGAAAATTACATTGATGCCTTGTTGTTGTGTATTTAGAATTCATGCTGCTGTTTTTCATTTTATGTTTGCTGTTTTACGTTTTTGATTTAGGTTTTCCTTTATAGTTTTAATTTCTAATCCCCCAATCTTGTTTTCTTCAAGAAACAATTAACAATGAATACATAATGTTGTGTGTGTCTACGGATTGATACCTAGGTTGACCTCTATATTACATTAGGGGGAAATTTAGTATTTGAAAAATCACAAGCGACAGTGGTTTTATCACTAGGTGATTTTATCGTAGGTGATTTTATCGAGAGTGATTTTATCACGGGTGATTTTATCCGTGGAGATTTTATCTAGGGTGATTTTATTGTGGATGATTTTATCATGGGTGATTTTATCGAGAGTGATATTATTGTAGATGATTTTATCGAAGGTGAATATATCGAAGGTGATTTTATCGTGGTCGATTTTATCATTGGTCATTTTATCGTGGGTGATTTTAGCTTGGGTGATTTTATCATTCGTGGTTTTATCGTGGGTGATTTTATCAACAGTGATTTTATCAATTGTCATTTTATCAAGAGTGATTTTATCAATGGTTATTTTATCGTTGGTAATATTATCGTGGGTGATTTATCGTGGGTGATTTTATGAATGGTGCTTTTACTGATGGTGATTTTATCAAGTGTGATTTTATCATGGGTGATTTTATCGGGGGTGATTTTGTCGGGGGCAATTTTATCGTGTGTGATTTTATCGTGGGTGATTTTATCAAGGGTTATTTTATCATGCTTGATTTTACCGTGGGTGATTTTATCATGGGTGATTTTATCGAGGGTCATTTTATCACGGGTGATTTGATCGAGTGTGATTTTATCAAGAGTGATTTTATCGTGGGCAATTTTATTGACGGTGATTTTATCCTGGGTGATTTTGTCGTGGGTTATATAATCATAGGTGATTTCATCGAGTGACTTTATTGTGGGTGATTTTATCGAGGGTGATTTTATCATTGGTGATTCTATTAAGGGTTATTTTATCGTGGGTGATTTTATCGAGGGTGATTTTATTGTGGGTATCTTTATAGTGAGTGATTTTATCGTCGGTGATTTTACCAAGAGTGATTTTATCGTGCGTGATTTTATCATGGGTGATTTTATCGTCGGTGATTTTATTGAGAATGATTTTGTCGAGGGTGATTTTACTATGGGTGATTTTATCAAGAGTGGTTTTGTCGTGGGAGATTTTATCATGGGTAATTTTATTGAGTGTGATTTTATCATGGATGATTTTATCATGGGTGATTTTATCGTAGGTGGCTTTATCGTAAGGTGATTTTATCGAGAGTGATTTTATCACAGGTGATTTTATCCATGGTCATTTTATCCATGGTCATTTTATCTAGGGTGATTTTATTGTGGATGATTTTATCATCAGTAATTTTATCATAGGTGATTTGAGTGTGGGTTATTTTATAGAGGGTGATTTTATCGAGAGTGATTTTACTGGGGTTAATTTTATAGTGGGTGATTTTATCCTCGATGATTTTATCAAGGGTTATTTTATTGACGGTGATTTGATCATGGGTGATTCAATCGACGGTGATTTTATCGGGGATGATTTTATCGAGGACGATTTTATCATTGGTGATTTTATCATGGGTGATTTTATCGTTGGTGATTTTATTGAGAGAGATTTTATCACGGGTCATTTTATCCATGGTCATTCTATCTAGGGTGATTTTATTGTGGATGATTTTATCATGGGTGATTTTATCGTCGGTGATATTAGTGTGGGTTATTTTATAATGGGTGATTTTATCATGGATGATTTTATCGAGAGTAATTTTACCGTGGGTAATATTATAGTGGGTGATTTTATCGTTGGTGATTTTATCAAGGGTGATTTTATCGTCGGTGATTTTATCATGGGTGATTCTATCGACGGTGATTTTATCTTGGATGATTTTATTGTGGGTGATTTTATTAACGGTGATTTTATTGTGGGTAACTTTATTAAGAGTCATTTTGTCGTGGGTGATTTTAGCATGGATGATTTTATCATGAGTGATTTTATCGAGTTTAATTTTGTCATGGGTGATTTTATCATGGGAGATTTTATCGGAATTGATTTTATAGTTGGTGATTTTATCGAGAGTGATTTTATCACGAGTTGTTTTATCCATGGTCATTTTATCTAGGGTGATTTTATTAGGGATGATTTTATCATGGGTGATTTTATCGTAGGTGATTTTAGTGTGGGTTGTTTTGTAGTGGGTGATTTTATCATGGGTGATTTTAACGAGAGTGATATTATCGTAGGTGATTTTATCGAAGGTGATTTTATCGAAGGTGATTTTATCGTAGGTGATTTTGTCGAAGGTGATTTTATCGTGGTCGATTTTATCATTGGTGATTTTATCGTGGGTGATTTTATTGTTCGTGGTTTTATTTTGGGTGATTTTATCAAGAGTGATTCTATAAAGAGTGATTTTATCAATGGTGATTTTATCGTTGGTGATTTTATCGTGGGTGCTTTATCGTGGGTGATTTTGTGAATGGTTCTTTTATTGATGTTGATTTTATCATGTGTGATTTTATCATGGGTGATTTTATCGGGAGTGATTTTGTCGTGGACGATTTTATCGTGTGCGATTTTATTGTGGGTGATTTTTACAAGGGTGATTTTATCGAGTGTGATTTTATTGTGGGTGATTTTATCATGAGTGATTTTATCGTCGACTATTTTATCGACGATGATTTTATCATGGGTATTTTATCGTGGTTGATTTTATCAAGGGTGATTTTATCTCAAGTGATGTTGTCGAGGGTTAGTTTAGCATTGATAATTTTATCGAGAAAGATTTTATCGTGCGTAATTTTATCGAGGTTATTTAATCATAGGTGATTTTATCAATTGAGTTTATTGTGGGTGATTTTATCGTGGGTGATTTTATCGTTGGTGATTCTATTGAGGGTTATTTTATCGTCGGTGATTTTATCGAGGGTGATTTTATTGTGGGTGATTTTATTGTGGGGGATTTTATTGATGGTGATTATATTGTGGGTTATTTTATCATGGGTGATTTTAGCATGGGGTATTTTATCAAGATTTATTTTATCGTCGGTGATTTTATCATGGGTGATTTTATCGCGGGTGATTTTATTGAGGGTGATTTTTTCCAGGGTGATTTTATCGTGGTTGATTTTAGCAATGGTGATTTTATCGTGGGTAATTTTATCGAGGATGATTTAATCATAGGTGATTTTATCGAGTGTGATTTTATTGTCGGTGATTTTATCGTGGATGATTTTTTTGTTGGTGATTCTATTAATTGTGATTTTATCGTGAGTGAGTTCATCTAGGGGGATTTTATGATGGTTGATTTTATTGAGTGTGATTTTATCATGGTTGATTTTATCGAGGGTCATTTTATCGTGGGTGATTTTATTGACGGTGATTTTATCGTGGGTTATTTTATCATGAGTGATTTTATCGAGGGGTATTTTATCAAGAGTGCTTTCATCGTGGGTGATTTTATCATGGGTGATTTTATCATGGGTGATTTTATCGCGGGTGATTTTATTGAGGGTGATTTTGTCCAGGGTGATTTTATCGTGGTTGATTATATCAAGGGTGATTCTATCGATAGTGATTTTATCATGGATGATTTTATCGAGGACGATTTTATCGTGGGATATTAAGGGTAATTTTATTGTGGGTAATTTTATCAAGAGTGATTTTAGCATGGTGATTTTATCATGGGTGATTTTATCATGGGTGATTCTATCGACGGTGATTTTATCGTAGATGATTTTATCGAGGACGATTTTATCGTGGGTGATTTTATTGTTTGTAATTCAATTGAGGGTGATCTTATCGAGGGTGATTTTATCGAGGGTGATTTTATATGGGTGATTTTATCAAGTGTGATTTTATCGAGGACGATTTTATCGTGGGTGATTTTATCGAGGACGATTTTATCGTGGGTGATTTTATCGAGGACGATTTTATCGTGGGTGATTTTATGGACGACGATTTAATCGTGGGTGATTTTATCGAGGACGATTTTATCGTGGGTGATTTTATCGTGTGTGATTTTATCAGGAGTGATTTTACTATGGGTAATTTTATAGTGGGTGATTTTATCGTCGGTGAGTTTATCAAGGGTGATTTTATTGTCGATGATTTTATCAAGGGTGATTTTATTGTCGGTGATTTTATCATGGGTGATTCTATCGATGGTGATTTTATCGTAGATGATTTATCGAGGACGATTTTATCGTTGGTGATTTTATTAAGGGTGATTTTATCGTGGCTTATTTTATTGTAGGTAATTTTATCGAGAGTGATTTGTCATAGGATATTTTAACATGGGAGTTTTATCTTGGGTGATTTTATCGAGTGTGATTTTATCATGGGTGATTTTATCACGGGTGATTTTATCTTGGGTGATTTTATCGTAGGTGATTTTATCGTTGGTGATTTTATCACGGGTGATTTTATCTAGGGTGATTTTATTGTGGATGATTTTATCATGGGTGATTTTATCGTAGGTGATTTTATCATAGGTTATTTTAGTGTGGGTTATTTTATAGTGGGTGATTTTATCATGGGTGACTTTATCGAGAGTGATATTATCGTAGGTGATTTTATCGTGGTCGATTTTATCATTAGTCATTTTATCATGGGTGATTTTAGCTTGGGTGATTTTATCGTTCGTGGTTTTATCGTGGGTGATTTTATCAAGAGTGATTTTATCAATTGTCATTTTATCAAGAGTGATTTTATCGTGGGTGATTTTATCGTGGGTGCTTTATTGAGTGAGATTTTATGAATGTGCTTTTATTGATGGTGATTTTAACAAGTGTTATTTTATCATGGGTGATTTTATCAGGGGTAATTTTGTCGTGGGCGATTTTATCGTGTGTGATTTTATCGTGGGTGATTTTATCAAGAGTGATTTTACCTTGGGTGATTTTATCGTGGGCGATTTTATCGAGGGTGATTTTATCATGGGTGATTTTTTCGTGGGTGATTTTATCGTGGGTGATTTTATTGTGGGTAATTCTGTCGAGGATGAGTTTATCATTGATAATTTTATCGAGAATAATTTTACCCTGGATAATTTTTTTGAGGGTTATTTAATCATAGTTGATTTTATCGAGTGAGTTTATTTTGGGTGATTTTATCGTGGGTGATTTTATCGTTGTATTGAGGGTCATTTTATCGTGGGCAATTTTATCGAGGGTGAGTTTATCGTGGGTAATTCTATTATTGGTGATTTTATCGAGGGTGATTTTATTGTGGGTGATTTTATCGTGGCTGATTTTATTGATGGTGATTTTGTCGAGGGTGATTTTACTGTGGTTAATTTTATAGTGGGTGATTTTATCGTCGATGGTTTTATCAAGGGTGATTTTATCGATAGTGATTTTATCATGAGTGGTTCTATTGACGGTGATTTTATCGTGGATGATTTTATTGAGGACTGATGATACTGTAATTTAACACATTTTATTTAATTAATAATTATATTTAAGTATCTTGAAGTAAGTAGAATAAGCTAAAATTAAATGAAAATTATATTCTGTAAAGAATTACAAAGCCTAGGAAAAATTCATTTTAAGACAGCATAAAATCACAGCCTGACGTTCACTTATTATTTCACCCATATCTTTTGCCACAGTGCTCCTAAAATCGTGATTTTTGATGCAGAATAAAATAGACACATGAAGCTTTCAATAGAAACTGGAATCAGACAATTCGGTGTAGAAATGGATTTTTCACAATGACTCCAAGTCGAGTGAACTGCAGTTCACGAATCTAGAAAAGTGAACTTCAAAGAATTGGGTCTCCAGGATGCTACGAAGCTCCTAAAATCACAAAATCTATATCAAAAGAAAGTAGAATCGTTAGGCTTTAATTTAGATTTTGAATGGCATAATTTGGACCAGAAATGGATTTTTGGTGAGCCAAACAAGCAGGCTCGATAGTAGCTGCAATCAGCTGAAACGTGCGAAGAACCTCTCTCAGTAATTGAGGCCCACTGGACTCGCCCAGGCCCCTAAAATCACGAAACATGTCTCATTTGAAAATAGACTCGCATATCTTCATTTGAAAACTTGAATCAATCAAATTTGTGAAGAAACTAGCAAGATACATACACTTTAAGTTAACCATGTGCAGTTAAAGCACGAAAAAAATGTGAGCTGAAGAAATACGGGCTAGTTCATACGAAGGCCCACCCACTAAGCAGAAATTATGTAGATTATAAATAGCTATAGTCCCTATGTAATTGAGAGAGAGTTTTAGCAAAAGAGATTGAGCATAGATCGTACAGTTTTTAGTTTATAGTTTCTGTTTTCGGTTAAGATGCATCAACGTTCAATGGTTCTTCTCCATGTTCGAGTAGCTTGTAGATTCTGCATTTTCAGTTCAATTCAAGTAAGTTCTTCATAGTTTTCTTTGCTTTACCTCTCTCACTTCGCGTTCATTACTTCACCAATCACGTCCATTTCTACACTCTCGTGTTTTCTTGATTAAATCCATGCTTTCGCGCCACGACTTGAAGCACCGTTTGTAGGTTCGTTAGTTTCTTTCTTTGCCACAGTGATTTCTTTGATTTCTGCATTTTCGTATGTGTTCAATCTTGAATCTGTGGAAGTTTCTAAGGAGTTGAATCACCAAGGAATAGTCTCTTGGTACTTTGTGAAATTAAAGAGCAACTGAATGTCTTTTAGTGGTGTAAAATCCAGCTCTGGAATTTAACAAGGTCCAGCACCATTCGTGTGATCTTTCCTCATGGAAATCTCTGCTAAAAAAATTCTTCGTTATATGTTCTATAGATCCTGTAGGTGTAGATCTGTTTTAGTTGATAGATAATTGTTTGGATTTTATAAATGATTTCAGTAGCCTAGGTAATCATGTTTTTGTAGTTACTTGAATTTTGATTAGCATTGTTTTAGGCACTATTTTAGTTTAATTTCAGCCTTAGTCTAGTTTAGTCACATAATTTAGTTTCTTTGCATTATTTCAATTCTGTTCGATATTTGGTTTAGTATTGCACTGTTTTCATCTTATAGTTTATCCTGTTAAGCCTTGTGTTGCTTTATCCATTTGTAGATCAGTAGTAGTTTCGATATTTCCTTGTAGTCGCATTCTTGAACATCAGCTTAGATTCTATATTTCATGCATTAATTCTGCTACAATAAAAATAACCAAAAATAGAGTCATTCATTTCACATTTATCTTCTGCATCATAGTCAGATTGCCTTAGGAATTTAGAGTAGCATCTTAACATTCACACTTTGCAATATCACTATTCATTCCATTGAATCTTGTATTCGCATTCCATTTAAGATTCACATTCCATAATTCTGCACCACAGTAGGATAGCATAAGCATAAAATCATTCAGTCATTTTTGTTTTGAACCATAGCTCAAATCTCATTCAATAATAATCTGCATTTCAATCATCCAACAAATTCACATATATCATTTCTGTCAAGGCATTGCTTCAATTAGAACTTAGAATTAGACAGGTGTGCATATTTTGTATTTTGCATTACAGTAGGGTATAATCTGATTTTTAAACAAATAACCCCCCTTCCATATATCAGATTCCATATCATTCATTTCCATTCTTACATCCATATTAACAAAACCTGCTGCCATATTCGCACCATTGAATTTCCATACCATTTGCATTATTCACAGCACACAACTTCAAAAAATCCTAATAAAAATAGTAGCATAAAAGCATACCATTCTCATCCCCTCAACTTGCATTTTCATCCATAATCACATAATCAACTACACCATCCTAATTTGCTCCATGGATTGACACGCAAAGTCTCCTCTCTACTACATTAAAAAGGGGATTTCAAATTGTTTGAGAAAACCAAACGCGACAAAAAAAAAGGTTTAACCAAGGACGATTTTATCATGGGCGATTTTATCATAGGTGATTTTATCGTAGGTGATTTTATCGTTGGTGATTTTATCAAGAGTGATTTTATCACGGGTGATTTTATCCATGGTCATTTTATCTAGGCTGATTTTATTGTGGATGATTTTATCATGGGTGATTTTAGTGTGGGTTACTTTATAGTGGGCGATTTTATCATGGGTAATTTTATCGAGAGTGATTTTACTATGGGTAATTTTATAGTGGGTGATTTTGTCGTCGGTGATTTTATCGTCGGTGATTTTATCATGGGTGATTCTATCGACGGTGATTTTATCGTGGATGATTTCATCGAGGATGAATTTATCATGGGTTATTTTATAAAGGGTGATTTTATTGTGGGTAATTTTGTCGTGGCTGATTTTCGTGTGGGTGATTTTATCATGGGTGATTTTATCGTAGGTGATTTTATCGAGAGTGATTTTATTGTGGATGATTTTATCATGGGTGATTTTATCCTAGGTGATTTTGTGTGGGTTATTTTATAGTGGGTGATTTTATCATGGGTGATTTTATCGAGAGTGATTTTACCGTAGGTAATTTTATAGTGGGTGATTTTATCGTCGGTGATTTTATCATGGGTGATTCTATCGACGGTGATTTTATCGTGGATGATTTTATGGAGGACGATTTTATCGTGGGTGATTTTATTAAGGGTGATTTTAGTGTGGGTGATTTTATTAAGGGTGATTTTATTTTGGGTAACTTTATCAAGAGTGATTTTGTCGTGGGTGATTTAATGATGGGTGATTTTATCGAGTGTGAGTTTATCATAGATGATTTTATCATGGGTGATTTTATCGTTGGTGATTTTATCTAGAGTGATTTTATCACGGGTGATTTTATCCATGGTTATTTTATCCATGGTTATTTTATCCATGGTTATTTTATCACGGGTGATTTTATTCAGGATGATTTTATCATGGGTGATTTTATCGTAGCTGATTTTAGTGTGGGATATTTTATAGTGGGTGATTTTATCATGGGTGATTTTATCGAGAGTGATATTATCGTAGGTGATTTTATCAAAGGTGATTTTATTGTGGTCGATTTTATCATTGGTGATTTTATCGTGGGTGATTTTATCGTGGGTGATTTTAGCTTGGGTGATTTTATCATTCGTGGTTTTATTGTGGGTGATTTTAACAAGAGTGATTTTATCAATTATCATTTTATCAAGAGTGATTTTATCAATGGTGATTTTATCCTTAGTGCGTTTATCGTGGGTGATTTTATGAATGATGCTTTTATTGATGGTGATTTTATCAAGTGTGATTTTATCGGGGGTGATTTTGTCGTGGACGATTTTATCGTGTGTGATTTTATCGAGGGTGATTTTATCGAGGGTCATTTTATCATCGGTGATTTTATCGAATGTGATTTTATCGTGGGTGATCTTATCATGAGTGATTTTATTGTCGGCGATTTTATCGACGGTGATTTTATCTTGGGTGATTTTATCGTGGGTGATTTTATAGAGGGTGATTTTATCGTGGGTGATTATGTCGAGGGTGAGTTTAGCATTGATAATTTTATCGAGGATGATTTTATCGTGCGTAATATTATCGAGGTTATGTAATCATAGGTGATTTTATCGAGTGAGTTTATTGTGGGTGATTTTATCGTTGGTGATTCTATTGAGAGTGATTTTATCGTGGGTGATTTTATCGAGGTTGATTTTATCGTGGGTAATTTTATTGACAGTGATTTTATTGTGGGTTATTTTATAGTGAGTGATTTTATCGTCCGTGATTTTATCAAGAGTGATTTTATCGTCGATGATTTTATCATGGGTGATTTTATCGTGGGTGATTTTATTGAGGGTGATTTTGTCGTGAGTGATTTTATCGTGGGTGATTTTATCAAGGGTGATTTTATCGTGGGTAATTTTATTGAGGGTGGTTTTAGTGTCGATGATTTTAATAGTTGGTGTTTTTATCGAGCGTGATTTTATCATGCGTGATTTTATCATGACTGATTTTAGTGTGGCTGAGATTATCATGGGTGATTTTGTCGACAGTGATTTTATAATCGATGATTTTATCATCAGTGATTTTATCATCGGTGATTTTTTCACAGGTGATTTTAGTGTGGGTTATTTTATAGTGGCTGATTTTATCGTGTATGATTTTATCGTGGGTGATTTTATCGAGAGTGATTTTATCATGGTGATTTTATCGTGGGTGATTTTATCAACAGTGATTTTATCAATTCTAATTTTATCAAAAGTGATTTTAACAATGGTGATTTTATCGTTAGTGATTTTATCGTGGGTTATTTTATCGAGGTTGATTTTGTCGTGGGCGAGTTTATCAAAGGTTATTTTATCATGCGTGATTTTACCATGGGAGATTTTATCGTGGGTGATTTTATCGAGCGTTATTTTATAATGGGTGATTTTATCGACGGTGATTTTATCATGGATGATTTTATCATGGGTGATTTTATCAAGGGTGATTGTATCGTGGGTGATTTTATCAAGGGTGATTTTATCATCGGTGATTCTATCGACGGTGATTTTACCGTGGATTATTTTATCGATGACGATTTTATAGTGGGTAATTTTATTAAGGGTGATTTTATCATGGCTCATTTTATTGTAGATAATTTTATCAAGAGTGATTTGTCATAGGTTATTTTAGCATGGGAGATTTTATCTTGGGTGATTTTATCGAGTGTCATTTTCTCATGGGTGATTTTATCATGGGTGATTTTATCGTACGTGATTTTATCGTTGGTGATTTTATCACAGGTGATTTTATCCACGGTGATTTCATCCACGGTGATTTTATCTAGGGTGATTTTATTGTAAATGATTTTATCATGGGTGATTTTATCTTAGGTGATTTTATCATAGGTGATTTTACTGTGGGTTATTTTATAGTGGGTGATTTTATCATGGGTGATTTTATCCAGAGTCATATTATCGTAGGTGATTTTATCGAAGGTGATTTTATCGAGGGTGATTTTATCGTGGTCGATTTTATCATTGGTGATTTTATCGTGGGTGATTTTAGCTTGGGTGATTTTATTGTTCATGGATTTATCGTGGGTGATTTTATCAAGAGTGATTTTAACAATTGTTATTTTATCAAGAGTGATTTTATCAATTGTGATTTTATCGTGTGTGATTTTATCGTGGTTGATTTTATCAAGGGTGATTTTATCATGCCTGATTTTACCGTGGATGATTTTATCGTGGGTGATTTTATCGAGGGTCATTTTATCATGGGCCATTTTATAGAATGTTGATTTTATCATGGGTGATTTTATCGAGAGTGATATTATCGTAGGTGATTTTATCGAAGGTGATTTTATCGAAGGTGATTTTATCGTGGTCGATTTTATCATTGGTGATTTTATCGTGGGTGATTTTAGCTTGGGTGATTTTATTGTTCATGGTTTTATCGTGGGTGATTTTATCAAGAGTGATTTTATCAATTGTTATTTTATCAAGAGTGATTTTATCAATTGTGATTTTATCGTGGGTGATTTTATCAAGGGTGATTTTATCATGGGTGATTTTATCGTGGGTGATTTTATCATGGGTGATTTTATTGTTGGTGATTTTCTCGAGAGTGATTTTGTCGTGGGAGATTTTCGCATGGGTGAATTTATGATGGGTGATTTTATCTAGGGTGATTGTATCGTGGGTGATTTTATTGTGGCTGATTTTGTCGAGGATGAGTTTATCATTGATAATTTTATCGAGGATGATTTTATGGTGGATAATTTTTTTTAGGGTTATTTAATCATAGGTGATTTTATCGAGTGAGTTTATTGTGGGTGATTTTATACTGGGTGATTTTATCGGTTGTGATTCTATTGAGGTTGATTTTATCGTGGGTGATTTTATCGAGTGTGATTTTATCGTTGGTGATTTTATTATTGGTGATTTTATCGAGGTTGATTTTATTGTGGGTATTTTTATAGTGAGTAATTTTATCGTCGGTGATTTTATCAAGAGTGATTTTATTGTGGGTGATTTTATCATGGGTGATTTTGTCGACGGTGATTTTATTGTGGGTTATTTTATCAGGAGTGATTTTGTCGTGGGAGATTTTACCATCGGTGATTTTATTGAGTGTGATTTTATCATAGGTGATTTTATCATGGGTGATTCTATCGTACGTGATTTTATCGTTGGTGATTTTATCAAGAGTGATTTGTTGTGGGAGATTTTTGCATGGGTGATTTTATCATGCTTGATTTTATCGAATGTGATTTTATCATGCGTGATTTTATCATGGGTGATTTTATCGTAGGTGATTTAATCGTTGGTGATTTTATCGAGAGTGATTTTATCACGGCTGATTTTATCCATGGTGATTTTATCTAGGTTGATTTTATTGTGGATGATTTTATCATGGGTGATTTTATCGTAGGTGATTCTGTCAAGGGTGAGTTTATCATTGATAATTTTATCGTGGGTAATTTTTTCGAGGATGATTTAATCATAGGTGATTTTATCGAGTCGGAGTTTATTGTGGGTGATTTTATCGTTGGTGGTTCTATTGAGGGTGATTCTATCGACGGTGATTTTATCATGGATGATTTTATCGAGGATGATTTTATCGTGGGTGATTTTATTAAGGGTGATTTTATTGTGGGATATTTTATTGTGGGTAATTTTATCAAGAATGATTTTGTCGTGGGAGATTTTAGCATGGGTGATTTCATCATGAGTGATTTTATCATGGATAATTTTATTGTAGGTGATTTTATAGAGAGTGATTTTATCACGGGTGATTTTACCGTAGGTGATTTTAGTGTCGGTAATTTTACCGTTAGTGATTTATTAAGCGTGATTTTATCAAGCGTGATTTTATCATGCGTGATTTTATCGTGGGTGATTTAATCGAGGGATATTATATCATGAGCGACTTTATCGAGTGTGATTTTATCAAGGGTGATTTTGTCATGGGTGATTTTACCATGGGTGATTTTATCGAGGGTGATTTTATCGTAGGTGATTTTATTGTAGATTATTTTATCGTTGGTGATTTTATCGTAGGCGATTTTATCGTTGGTGATTTTATCGTAGGTGATTTTATCGTTGGTGATTTTATCGAGAATGATTTTATAGTGGGTAATTTTATCATTGGTGATTTTATCATGGGTGATTTTTGTATGGGCGATTTTATCATGGGTTATTTTATCGTGGGTGGTTTTAGTGTTGATGATTTTAATCGTTGGTGTTTTTATCGAGCGTGATTTTATCATTCGTGATTTTAACATGAGTGATTTTAGTGTGGGTGAGATTATCGTGGGTGATTTTGTCGATGGTGATTTTATCATCGGTGATTTTTTCACAGGTGATTTTAGTGTGGGTTCTTTTATGGTGGGTGATTTTATCGTGTGTGGTTTTATCTTGAGTGATTTTATCGAGAGTGATTTTATCATGGGTGATTTTATCGTATGTGATTTTATCGTTCGTGATTCTATTGTGGGTGATTTTATCAACAGTGATTTTATCAATTGTCATTTTATCAAGAGTGATTTTAACAATGGTGATTTTATCGTTAGTGATTTCATCGTGGGTGATTTATCGTGGGTGATTTTATGAATGGTGCTTTTTAATTGATGGTGATTTTATCAAGTGTGATTTTATCGTGGGTGATTTTATCGAGGTTGATTTTGTCGTGGGTGAGTTTATCAAAGGTTATTTTATCATGCGTGATTTTACCATGGGAGATTTTATCGTGGGTGATTTTATCGAGGGTTATTTTATCATGGATGATTTTATCGACGGTGATTTTATCATGGATGATTTTATCATGGATGATTTTATCATGGGTGATTTTATCATGGATGATTTTATCATGGATGATTCTATCGACGGTGATTTTATCGTGGATTATTTTATCGATGACGATTTTAGCGTGGGTAATTTTATTAAGGGTGATTTTATCGAGTGTCATTTTTCATGGGTGATTTTATCATGGGTGATTTTATCCACGGTGATTTTATCTAGGGTGATTTTATTGTGGATGATTTTATCATGGGTGATTTTATCGTACGTGATTTTATCATAGGTGATTTTAGTGTGGGTTATTTTATAGTGGGTGATTTTATCATGGGTGATTTTATCGTAGGTGATTTTATCATAGGTGATTTTAGTGTGGGTTATTTTATAGTGGGTGATTTAATCATGGAGATTTTATCGAGAGTGATATTATCGTAGGTGATTTTATCGAAGGTGATTTTATCGTGGTCGATTTTATCATTGGTGATTTTATCGTGGGTGATTTTAGCTTGGGTGATTTTATTGTTCATGGTTTTATCGTAGGTGATTTTATCAAGAGTGATTTTATCAAGAGTGATTTTATCAATTGTGATTTTATCGTCTGTGATTTTATCGTGGGTGATTTTATCAAGGGTGATTTTATCATGCCTGATTTTACCGTGGGTGATTTTATCGTGGGTGATTTTATCGAGGGTCATTTTATCATGGGTCATTTTATAGAGTGTGATTTTATCATGGTTGATTTTATCGTAGGTGATTTTATTGTTGGTGATTTTCTCGAGAGTGATTTTGTCGTGGGAGATTTTAGCATGGGTGATTTTATGATGGGTGATTTTATCGAGTGTGATTTTATCATGGGTGATTTTATCTAGGGTGATTTTATTTTGGATGATTTTACCATGGGTGATTTTATCGTTGGTGATTATATCATGGGTGATTTTATCGTGGGTGATTTTATCTAGGGTGATTGTATCGTGGGTGATTTTATTGTGGGTGATTCTGTCGAGGATGAGTTTATCATTGATAATTTAATCGAGGATGATTTTATCGTGGGTAATTTTTTTGAGGGTTATCTAATCATAGGTGATTTTATCGAGTGAGTTTATTGTGGGTGATTTTATATTGCGTGATTTTATCGTTGGTGATTCTATTGAGGGTGATTTTATCGTTGGTGATTTTATTATTGGTGATTTTATCGAGGTTGATTTTATTGTGGGTATTTTTATCTTGAGTAATTTTATCGTCGGTGATTTTATCAAGAGTTATTTTATTATGGGTGATTTTATCATGGGTGATTTTGTCGATGGTGATTTTATTGTGGCTGATTTTATCAGGAGTGATTTTGTGGTGGGGGATTTTACCATCGGCGATTTTATTGAGTGTGATTTTATCATAGGTGATTTTATTATGGGTGATTTTATCGTAGGTGATTTTATCAAGAGTGATTTTGTTGTGTGAGATTTTGGCATGGGTGATTTTATCATGATTGATTTTATCGAATGTGATTTTATCATGGGTGATTTTATTTTAGGTGATTTAATCGTTGGTGATTTTATCGAGAGTGATTTTATCACGGGTGATTTTATGCATGGTGATTTTATGCATGGTGATTTTATCTAGGTTGATTTTATTGTGGATGATTTTATCATGGGTGATTTTATCGTTGGTGATTCTGTCAAGGGTGAGTTTATCATTGATAATTTTATCGAGGATGATTTTATCGTGGGTAATTTTTTCGAGGATTATTTAATCATAGGTGATTTTATCGAGTGTGAGTTTATTGTGGGTGATTTTATCGTTGGTGGTTCTATTGAGGGTGATTTTATTATTGGTGATTTTATCGACGGTGATTTTATTATGGTTAATTTTATAGTGGCTGATTTTATCGTCGGTGATTTTATGAATGGTGAATTTATCGTCGATGATTTTATCATGGGTGATTTTATCGTTAGTGATTTTATCGTGGGTGATTTTATGAATGGTGCTTTTTAATTGATTGTGATTTTATCAAGTGTGATTTTATCGTGGGTGATTTTATCGAGGTTGATTTTGTCGTGGGCGAGTTTATCAAAGGTTATTTTATCATGCGTGATTTTACCATGGGAGATTTTATCGTGGGTGATTTTATCGAGCGTTATTTTATCATGGGTGATTTTATCGACGGTGATTTTATCATGGATGATTTTATCATGGGTGATTTTATCAAGGGTGATTGTATCGTGGGTGATTTTATCAAGGGTGATTTTATCATCGGTGATTCTATCGACGGTGATTTTATCGTGGATTATTTTATCGATGACGATTTTATAGTGGGTAATTTTATTAAGGGTGATTTTATCATGGCTCATTTTATTGTAGATAATTTTATCAAGAGTGATTTGTCATAGGTTATTTTAGCATGGGAGATTTTATCTTGGGTGATTTTATCGAGTGTCATTTTCTCATGGGTGATTTTATCATGGGTGATTTTATCGTACGTGATTTTATCGTTGGTGATTTTATCACAGGTGATTTTATCCACGGTGATTTCATCCACGGTGATTTTATCTAGGGTGATTTTATTGTAAATGATTTTATCATGGGTGATTTTATCTTAGGTGATTTTATCATAGGTGATTTTACTGTGGGTTATTTTATAGTGGGTGATTTTATCATGGGTGATTTTATCCAGAGTCATATTATCGTAGGTGATTTTATCGAAGGTGATTTTATCGAGGGTGATTTTATCGTGGTCGATTTTATCATTGGTGATTTTATCGTGGGTGATTTTAGCTTGGGTGATTTTATTGTTCATGGTTTTATCGTGGGTGATTTTATCAAGAGTGATTTTATCAATTGTTATTTTATCAAGAGTGATTTTATCAATTGTGATTTTATCGTGTGTGATTTTATCGTGGGTGATTTTATCATGCCTGATTTTACCGTGCGTGATTTTATCGTGCGTGATTTTATCGAGGGTCATTTTATCATGGGTCATTTTATAGAGTGTGATTTTATCATGGGTGATTTTATAGTGGGTGATTTTATCATGGGTGATTTTATCGTGGGTGATTTAATATAGGGTGATTGTATCGTGGGTGATTTTATTGTGGGTGATTCTGTCGAGGATGAGTTTATCATTGATAATTTTATCGAGGATGATTTTATCTTGGGTAATTTTTTTGAGGGTTATTTAATCATTGGTGATTTTATCGAGTGAGTTTATTGTGGGTGATTTTTTATTGGGTGATTTTATCGTTGGTGATTTTATTGAGGGTGATTTTATCGTGGGTGATTTTATCGAGGGTGATTTTATCGTTGGTGATTTTATTATTGGTGATTTTATCGAGGTTGATTTTATTGTGGGTATTTTTATCATGGGTGATTTTGTCGACGGTGATTTTACTGTGGGTGATTTTATCAGGAGTGATTTTTGTCGTGGGAGATTTTACCATCGGTGATTTTATAGAGTGTGATTTTATCATAGGTGATTTTATCCATGGTGATTTTATCTAGGTTGATTTTATTGTGGATGATTTTATCATGGGTGATTTTATCGTAGGTGATTGTGTCAAGGGTGAGTTTATCATTGATAATTTTATCGAGGATGATTTTATCGTAGGTAATTTTTTCAAGGATGATTTAATCATAGGTGATTTTATCGAGTGTAAGTTTATTGTGGGTGATTTTATCGTTGGTGGTTCTATTGAGTGTGATTTTCTTATTGGTGATTTTATCGAGGGTGATTTTATTATGGGTAATTTTATAGTGGCTGATTTTATCGTCGGTGATTTTATGAACGGTGAATTTATCGTCGGTGATTTTATCATGGGTGATTCTATCGACGGTGATTTTATCATGGATGATTTTATCGAGGTTGATTTTATCGTGGGTGATTTTATTGTGGGTAATTTTATCAAGAATGATTTTTATGTGGGAGATTTTAGCATGGGTGATTTTATTATGAGTGATTTTATCATGGATAATTTTATTCTAGGTGATTTTATCGTTGGTAATTTTATTGAGAGTGATTTTATCACGGGTGATTTTACCGTAGGTGATTTTAGTGTCGGTAATTTTACCGTTAGTGATTTATTGAGCGTGATTTTATCATGCGTGATTTTATCATGGGTGATTTTATCGAGGGATATTATATCATGAGCGACTTTATCGAGTGTGATTTTATCAAGGGTGATTTTGGCGTGGGTGATTTTATCTAGGGTGATTTTACCATGGGTGATTTTATCGAGGGTGATTTTATCGTGGTTGATTTTATCGTAGGTTATTTTATCGTAGGTGATTTTATCGTTGGTGATTCTATCGAGAGTGATTTTATAGTGGGTAATTTTATCGTTGGTGATTTTATCATGGGTGATTTTAGCATGGGTGATTTTAGCATGGGCAATTTTATCATGGGTGATTTTACCGTGGTTGGTTTTAGTGTCGATGATTTTAATCGTTGGTGTTTTTATCGAGCGTGATTTTATCATGCGTGATTTTATCATGAGTGATGTTAGTCTGGGTGAGATTAACATGGGTGATTTTGTCGACGGTGATTTTATCATCGGTGATTTTATCATCGGTGGTTTTTTCACAGGTGATTTTAGTGTGGGTTATTTTATAGTGGGTGATTTTATCGTGGGTGATTTTATCGAGAGTGATTTTATCATGGGTGATTTTATCGTATGTGATTTTATCGTTTGTGATTTTATCGTGGGTGATTTTATCTTATAAAATCTTAAATTAAATATATTTTAATTGAAAATGTACTATTTTATTTTTAAAATAAATAAAATAATTTAATTATTTATTTTACTTATTTAAAATATTTAATTAATTGAATAAAAGAAAATTAAATAACCACACAAAAAATTAAATGAAACTAGTAAAGAAAATAATATTAAATTATTATACAAATATAATAAAAATTAAAATTTTAATATTAATAATAAATTAAATTTAATGTGTAGAAACTTAATATAATATAAATGAATAAGAATTATTTTTTTTAGTTTATATAATTTTTAATGTTTAATAGAAATTTTAGTTAGAATAATTATTGTCATTTTTAATAATTTATGGAAACAATTTATTATTTTAATATCATAAATATACTATAATAAATTAATTATTATTTTAGTTATTAATAAAAATAATTATTAAATTTTTTTTCATATTAATATTTTCATGCTGGTGTTGTACCTTGGTGAGTTGTTTCTTGTCGTAGAGGAAACCTTCTGTTATCACACAAGGAGATTGCTTTCATTCTGTTCAAGAATTTTCATAATGATCAAGACTATCAAAATGTGCAAAAGTGTTCAAGATATCAAAACCAGAAAAAAGCAAAAGATCAAAGAAGATTTTAGACTAGATTTAGAAGTGAGAATAAAAAAGGAAACATCACTCTGCTCAGAAGGTTCTCAAAAGAAAATGATTAATTACTAAATCTTTTTTAAAAAGACACTATAATCGATTATTTAAATTAAGTAATCGATTATGGGACATGATTTTTGAAAAACAAAGTTTTTGATACGGCAATAATCGATTAAATAATCGATTATGTTTTGTGAAAATGAAAAAGCATTTGTTTCGGCAATAATCGATTAGATAATCGATTATGAGCTTTTTTCAGAAAATGTTATTTGCGGTGATAATCGATTAGGTAATCGA
>BDMB01000148.1:49605-64355 GCA_016859785.1 Macrotyloma uniflorum
TCAAGCAAGCACCAAGATCATGGTATGAAAGAGTTAGTAATTTTGTGGTAAGTCAAAATTATCGAAGAGGTAAAGTGGATCCTACTTTATTTATTTAGGAATCTCAAAAGCATATTATTGTTGTACAAATATATGTTGATGATATAATTTTTGGATCTACTAATAATGATCTTTGCCAAGAGTTTGCCAAGCTTATGCAAGGAGAATTTGAAATGTCAATGATGGGGGAGCTAACCTTCTTTCTTGGACTGCAAATCAAACAACTAAAGGAAGGAATTTTCATCTCCCAATCCAAGTATTGCTTAGAAATTCTGAAGAAATTTGAACTTGAAAATTCTAAGGAAGCAGCTACTCCTATGGCTACATCATGTTATCTTGATCATGATGAAAAATGTAAGATGGTTGATCAAACCAAATACAGAGGTATGATTGGTTCTTTACTTTATCTTACTGCTAGTAGACTAGATATAATGCATAGTGTTTGTGTATGTGCTAGGTTTCAGTCAAACCCTAAAGAATCACATCTAGTTGCCATTAAAAGAATCCTTAAATATTTAAATGGGACTAGGAACTTTGGACTATGGTACCCCTCAAGATCCTCCCCTAGCCTAATAGGTTATTCTAGTTCAGATTATGGGGGATGTAAGATAGATAGAAAAAGCACTAGTGGCACATGTCATTTATTAGGATGTTCTTTAGTTTCATGGCACTCTAAGAAGCAAGCATGTGCAGCTTTATCAACCACAGATGCTGAATATATAGCAGCAGGTAGTTGTTGTGCACAAATTTTGTGGATGAAGCATCAATTAGAGGATTATAATATTTTTCTAGATCACATACCCTTGAAGTGTGATAGTACTAGTGCCATAAATCTTACTAGAAATACTATCATGCATTCTAGGACAAAGCATATTGAAATTAGACACCATTTCATTATTCCATTTGCATAGTTGTTCTAGAACTTGATTATGTTCTTTGAGTAGATTATATTAAACCTGTGCATCCAAAGAAAATGATCGAGGCCATGATTGTTTAAGCCACTTGACCAAATAAAGCTAACCCGTTTGCAGTATAAATCACTAGTCACCCCTTTGAGCTGTCTATATCCTTTTCTTTGTTTATACCCTGGACAGTACAAGCCCAAGACCAAAAAACCAGTGAAACCTTGAACTTTGGTGAAGAAAGAAAAGGTTCTGATTCATGACTTGAGCAAAGCTCAAGTGTGGGGTATTTATTTATATAAACAGATTGAGGATCAGTGGTGAAAAGGAAGAAACTAGTAAAGCTTGCCAAGTTTGAAAGATAAAAAAATAAAAGTAAAGTAGCAACAAAAGAGCTGTAGAAAATTATAAATCATGTCATGCAGAAATGAAAAATCTGAACGAAGCTTCCCCACACACAAACAATATTTAAAGGGCTTAATGATCTCACCAAAAGTTCTATCTGTTAAAAGCTTAGCACTCCATTGTTATCCTACCCTTAAATTACAAAGCCATAGCCTCATTACAAGCCATTTAAAAGACCTCGAGATTCTGTGGGTGCATAGCATTTAAACAAATTGAAATCAGGACACTCTCAAGCATATGGTAATAGCTTTGCAGAATGAGAATATTGAGAGAAAACAGTGCCTGTAAAAAGGAGTGATGAGTTAAACACTTCCCAGGTGAGAATTTCTCAAAATAAGTTGAAAATGATTTATGCCTAAGTTATAGGAACTATATTTAAATTATGTCATGCTTTGTACTGAGTAAAATATGCTTTATACATGGTTGATATTTATTAAAAAGCTCAAGAAATCATTGAATTTATGCTACTGTCTTATGATTTTTCTTTGCCTAGGAGTGCAAATGTTCAAAAGTGTGGGGTATTTTGACGAGACGTTAATTTAACACATTTTATTTAATTAATAATTACATTTAAGTATATTTAATAAATAGAAAAAGCCTAATTGACTGTAAATTATATTATGTGAAGAATTATGAAGCCTAGGATAAATTCATTTTAAGACAGCATAAAATCACCACATTTTAATGTATTCACAACCTGACGCTCACTTCTTGTTTCGCCTGTATCTTTTGAAAAAATGCTCCTAAAATCATGATTTTTGATGCAGATTAAAGTAGACACATGGAGCTTTCCATAGAAATTGGAATCACACAATTCGGTGCAGAAATGAATTTTGCACAATCAATCCAAGTTGAGTCAACTACAATTCACGAATCCAGAAAAGTCAACTTCAAAGAATTGGGTCTCCAAGATGCTACGAAGCTCCTAAAATCACAAAATCTGTACCAAAAGAAAGTAGACTCACTGGGATTTAATTTAGATTTTGAATGACATAATTTGGACCAGAAATGGATTTTTGGTAAGCAAAGAAGCAGGTTCGGTAGTAGCTGCAGTCAACTGAAACGCGCAAAGAACCTCTCTCAGTAATTGAGGCCCACGGGACTCGCCTAGGCCTCTAAAATCACGAAACATGCTTCAATTGAAAATAGACTCGCATATCTTCATTTGGAAACTTGAATCGATCAAATTGGTGAAGAAACGAGCAAGATACATACACTTTAAGTTAACCATGTGCAGCTGAAGCACGGGAAAAACGTGAGCTGAAGAAACACGGGCAGTTCATACGAAGGCCCACCCACTAAGCAGAGATTATGTAGATTATAAATAGTTATAGTCCCTTTGTAATCAGTGTAGAGAGTTTTAGCAAACATAGATTAAGCATAGTTCGTACAGTTTCGGTTTACAGCTTCAGTTTTTAGTTGGAATGGAAAAGTTCGTTAGCTTCATTTTGTGTTCGAGTAGCTTTAGTTCTTGCGTTTTCAGTTTAATCCAAGTAAGTTCTTCATAGTTTCCTTCGCTTTCTCTTTCTCACTTCGCGTACATCACTTCATCCATCATGTCCACTTTTGAACTTTCGCACTTTCTTGGTTAAATTCACACCTTCGCGCCATAATTCAAATAGCTGTTTGTAGATTCATAAATTTCTTTCTTTACAGTAGTGAGTTCTTTGCTTTTTAATTTTCTGCATGTTGTTAATCTTGAATCTGTGGAAGTTTCTGAGGAGTTGAGTCACTAAGGAATAGTTTCTTGGTGCTTTGCAAAATTAAAGAGCAACTGAATGTCTTTCAGTGGTGAAAATTCCAGCTCTGATGTTTAGTGAAGCCCAGCACAATTCGTGTGATTCCTCCCTTAGAAATCTCTGCTAAAATTCCATATTGTATAGGTTCTGTGATTTTTGCTTTTAGTGGTTCTGTAATAATTGTTTTGATTCTATAAGTCCTTTTCATTAGCATTAGGCCAAGCATTCTTCTTCTATAGTTAATTGATTTCAAATAGTATTGTTTTTGGTTATTGTTTTTAGCTTAATTCCTGTCTTCATATTGTTTAGTCGCAAATCTGGTTTAATTGCTTTGTTTTGATTTTGCATAGTACCTAATGTTGAATTCTGTAACTGCTTCTGATTTTTCTTAGGATTAGATAAAAGCATCGTATTCATAGTGTAGGAATTGCATCATACAAAACACAATAAACATCTAGTTTTAATTTCAAGCATTCCAGTTCTCTAATTCTTCATTTCGCTTTAAACCAATTGCACACATTCTCATCTCAGCAGCATATTAGCCAGTACATTTTAACGTGCATAAATCCATCACATCAGCCGCATTTAGGTTGCATCTTTCAATTTTAATTAGCTCAATTTAAATTCATTAGTTTCCCTTACACTCCATCACAGTACTCCGGTTCAATGTTTTCTCATGAAATCAATAGTTTTAGTTTTCACATTTAGGATCAAAATAGTGCATTAGTCGACAACTTTGCATTCTGCATTAAAACCCCCTTTCCATAAGACCACATTCACTCATATCATTCCATAATTCGAAACAATACCATCCTTCTATCAATTCCATATCATTCCTTCTAATTCCTATATTCACATCCATTAAATCTATCACTGCATATACACCATTGAACCTTCATCACATCTGCATTAGTCACAGCATAACAGTTCCATAAAATCACCCTCAATAGAATCATCAACGATAAAATCATCCTAGCTGGAGTCAAGTTGGAGAGGTTCAATAGCACAAGGGGAATCAGACAGGGGGATCCAATCTCACCATTAATATTTGTCATTGCAATGGAGATGTTGTCTAGAAAACTGAAGTCAACAGCAAATCACCCTAGCTTCAGGTTCCACCCTTTGTGTAAGGAAACCAGTTTGATTAGTCTAGCTTTTGCTGATGACCTTATGGTGTTTTGCAAAGGTAATGTAGCCAGTGTCCAAATTTTCAATGATGCCTTTGCCAATTTCTCATCAAGCTCTGGTCTTTTTGCTAACAAACACAAATCAATGATCTTTATGGTTGGAATGACTGATCAGCAACAAGCCCAACTTCAGCAAATCAATGGTTTTCAGAAAGGATCTTTTCCTTTTAGATACCTTGGTTTACCCCTCTCAGCCAAGAAGTGGTCAGCTGCAACATGTCAGTGTCTAGTAGAAAGAATCACCAAAAGATTGAATGCTTGGAAATCAAGAAACCTTTCCTATCAAGGGAGGTCTCAACTTATCCAATCAAATCTGTTGACTCTCCACACTCATTGGGCCACAATGTTCATCATTCCTAAATGGGTGATAAAGGAAATTGAACAAAAGTGTAGGGACTTTCTCTGGGGCCTTAATCATATGGGCAGGCCAAGAGCTGCTGTAGCCTGGCAGACCCTGTGTAGGCAGAAAAAACATGGTGGTTTAGGCTTCCAAGATGTCCACCTTTGGAATGTTGCAGGGATTGGCAAGCAAGTTTGGCAATTAGCTATGAAGAAGGATCATCTATGGGTCAAATGGATAAGTTCAGTGTACATCAAACAAGGGGATCTGTGGCAATGTCAGCAAAAAAGAGCAGCTAGTTGGAATTGGAAACAATTACTCAAGGCTAGGGACAGATTGAGCAGTGGCTATACAAATGGTCTATGGCTTGGCCAGTAGAACAAGGACTATACTGTGAAGGAGGGCTATAGGCTATTACTCGGACCTCAAGTAAACTTTGACTTGCATAAATTGGTGTGGAATAGTTATTCAGTTCCTAAGCATGACTTCATTCTTTGGCTGACAGTCAAGGATAGATTGAAAACAAAGGATTCTCTGGCTATGTATATGCAGATTCAACCTGAGTGCTACCTTTGCAACAATTCCACGGAATCTCGAGATCACATTTTCTTCTCTTGCACATGGAGTCGTGACCTCTTAGAAGCTATTTGTGGATAGTGCTGCTTAGACCAGTGGAGCTATAGATTTGACAACTGGAGTCGATGGCTGCGGTTTGCATTCAAAGAGAAATCGAGGAGGAAATTCGTGTACTCAGCTATGTCAACTTGTGTGTACCATACTTGGATAGAGCGTAATCGGAGACAATTCTTGCACAAAATCCAAGAGGCTGGACCAAGTCTTTGTGTTGCTTAAGAAGGAGGTGGCTCTTAGGATATCTTTAATTCTTCCTAGTTTTAGAAGTTGGCCCAACAAGGTCTCAGTTGATAGGATACTTAATGAAATACATGTTACCACTATTTGGAGATTGGACAACTCTACACAAGAATTCAAGTGTTTTAATAATGATCAAGAAAATCAAGGATAAGGACATCAAGAAAATTCAAGTTGGAAGCAAGCTCAAAGACTTAGGACTTAAGTTAATATAAGGAGTGTATGATATCAAAAGGTAATCATCACTCAGCTCAGAGTATTTTTCTCAAGAAAACCTTTTTTGAAAAACATGTTTTTAATACGGAAATAATCGATTAGATAATCGATTATGCTTTGTGAAAATGGAAAAGTTTGTGTTTCTGTAATAATCGATTAGATAATCGATTATATTTGTGAAAATAGAAAATATGCTTTTCTGTGATAATTGATTACATAATCGATTATGAGCTTTTCAGAAAAATGATGTTTGCTGTGATAA
Source organism: Macrotyloma uniflorum (assembly GCA_016859785.1). NCBI lineage: Eukaryota > Viridiplantae > Streptophyta > Magnoliopsida > Fabales > Fabaceae > Macrotyloma > Macrotyloma uniflorum. Next base: position 55,566 of record BDMB01000148.1, read on the forward strand.
TCGATTACATAATCGATTATGAGCCAATCAGAAAAATGATGTTTGTATTGGGATAATCGATTACATAATCGATTATGAGCTATTTTGGAATTTATGTATGTCTGGGATAATCGATTACATAATCGATTATCTGTGGCTTTGAAAAGTTTTTTGAACACGGGGATAATCGATTATGCATTTAATATAATCGATTATGTTCGAATATTTTTGAAAAATAAACGTTGCTAAAAATCCTCCTAAAATAAAGGAGAATCTTTGACTGAAATTTTTGAACGTTGTGAGGCTCTGAACAGAGTAAATATTTGTTTTCGAATTAAAATAAAAATAATATTTTTATTTGAAATATTTTGATTATTTAATAAGGGTATCAGGGTTTTCAGAAAACAACATTCATACGCTTTCTTTGACATATTCTCTTCTGAAAAGCTTTATACTTTTTTTTTTCTCTGAGTATCCTGAGCCACAATATTTTAATGTTTTGAAAGAGAAAATATTTTTCTGTGCATTCATCTTTATAAGAAAAATCTTGAGGATACTCTTGAGCAGAGCCGGTGCTACATTTTGGAAGCGTCACTCCAGGTGATATCTTTTTATTATAATCATCCTCTGAGGCTGTTCAGAGGAGGTGTTTTGTCTTACTTGTGTGATTCAAGGAAAGTGTTTCATTCCTTGTGTGATTCAAGGAAGGTGTTTCATTCCTTGTGTGACTCAAGGAATGGTTGGTAATCTCTTGTGGGTTTTCAAGAGATTGTGAGGTTTATCTTTAATTTTATATTTTTGCATGTTTCACTTGTGATTAGTGGTTGTAAAAATTGTAATAAATTAAAGATATAAGAGTGTGGGATCATCTCAGGTTGAGGTGATTGGGAACTGGACGTAGGATTAAGTATTAACCCGAACCAGTATAAATTCTCTGTGTTCATCTCTCTTTCCCTTATCTTTTAATTTTTCGCTGTGCATTATTAATCTGCTAGACTAATAAATTAAAGAGGGATAAAATTTGAATTAAATAAGAATTAAAGTTTTAATTTTTATAACATCAATTCACCCCCCCCTTCTTGATGCCACTTATTGCTAACAATACATTGATTTTATTTGTACTTTAACTTTCTCCTAGTTTCTCAAACTCAAACCCTACATAGTAGGTGGGGAGTTTGGGGATACTAGATTGTTTTGAGTTGCTATTTTGCAAGTGGAAATGAAGATTACTTCTACAAAAAAAAAATGATAAAATCACCCACGATAAAATTACCAACAATAAAATCACACTCCATAAAATCACACTCCATAAAATCACCTATGATTAAATCATCCTCGATAAAATTACCTACGATAAAATCACCCTCGATAAAATTGCTAATGATAAACTCACCCTCGACAAAATCACCCACGATAAAATCACCTACGATAAAATCACCCACGATAAGATCAACTACGATAAAATCACCCTTGATAAAATCACCCTCGATAAAATCACCCTCAATAAAATCACCCACGATAAAATCACCCTCGATAAAATCACCCACGATAAAATCACCCATGATAAAATCACCCATGATAAAATCACCCATGATAATATCACCCATGATAAAACCACCCACAATAAAATCACGCACGATAAATATTGTAATTAAGTCAAATAAATAATTAAAATATTTTATTTATTTTAAAAATAAAATATACTCTGTTTTTTTTTCTTCTTCTTCTTTATTTCTTTCCCCTTATTTCCTTTTGTTTTTTTTTATCTTCGTCTTTTCTTCTTCTTCTTCTTTTTCTTATCATGGAGAGTTTCCTCTACGACAAGAAACGACCACCTGCATAAAAATATTAATAATTATGAAAAAAATGTGACATTAAAATAATAGTAATTATTATTATTAGTTATTGAAATAATAATTAATTTATTATGGTATATTATTGATATTAAAACAATAATATAATATTTTTAAAGTATTATTAATTATATGTTTTTCTGAAATTTTATTATTTAAGTAGGTTTATATACTCCGCTTTTTCTTTTTCTTCTTCTTCATTTCTTTCTCCTTATTTCCTTTTATTTCTTTTGTCTTCGTCTTTTCTTCTTCATTTTCTTTTTCTTCTCGTGGAGGGTTTCCTCTACGACAAGATACGACCACCTACATATAAATATTAATAATTATGAGAAAAATGTGACCTTAAAATAATAATAATAATAATTATTATTAATTATTAAAAAATAATTAATTTTTTATGGTATATTTATAAAATTAAAATAATAATATTATTTTGGTAAATTATTAATAGTGACAATAGATTTATTTTATTTATGAAATTAAAATAATTATTTTTTTATAAACATTAAAAATTATATAAACTAAGAATTCAAAAAAATTTCTTATTTATTTATATTTTCATTGAGTTTCTAAACATTAAATTTAATTTATTATTCATATTAAAATTTTAATTTTAATTTTTTAATTATTATATTTATTTAATAATTTAACATTATTTTCTTTACCAGTTTCATCTTATTTTTTTGTCTAGTTATTTAATTTTCTTTTATTCAATTAATTAAATATTTTAATTAAGTCAAATCAATAATTAAATTATTTTATTTATTTTAAAAATAAAATTTTACATTTATGATTAAAATATATTTAATTTAAAATTTTATAAGATTTTCAAAGTATTATTGATTATATGTTTTTATGAAATTTTATTATTTAAGTATGTTTATATACTCCGTTTTTTCTTCTTCTTCTTTTTCTGCTCGTGGAGGGTTTTCTCTACGATAAGAAACAACCACCTACATAAAAATAATAATAATTATGAGAAAAATGTGACATTAAAATAATAATTATTGAAATAATAATTAATTTATTATGGTATATTTACGATATTAAAATAATAATATTATTTTGTTCAATTATTAATAGTGACAATAGATTTATTTTTATATTTATGAAATTAAAATAATTATTTTTTTATAAACATTAAAAATTATATAAACTAAGAATTAAAAAAGAAAATTCTTATTTAATTATATTAGATTTAGTTTCTAAACATTAAATTTAATTTATTATTAATATTAAATTTTAATTCTAATTTTTTAGTTATTATATATATTTAATAATTTAATATTATTTTCTTTACGAGTTTCGTATTATTTTTTGTCTAGTTATTTAATTTTCTTTTATTCAATTAATTAAATATTTTAATTAAGTCAAATAAATAATTCAAATATTTTATTTATTTTAAAAATAAAATATACTCTGTTTTTTTTTTCTTCTTCTTCTTTATTTCTTTCCCCTTATTTCCTTTTATTTCTTTTATCTTCGTTCTTTCTTCTTCTTCTTTTTCTTCTCGTGGAGGGTTTCCTCTACTACAAGAAACGACCACCTGCATAAAAATATTAATAATTATAAAAAAGATGTGATATTAAAATAATAGTAATTATTATTATTAATTATTCAAATAATAATTAATTTATTGTGGTATATTATTGATATTAAAACAATAATATAATATTTTCAATGTATTATTAATTATATGTTTTTTTGAAATTTTATTATTTAAGTAGGTTTATATATTCTGCTCTTTCTTCTTTTTCTTTTTAATTTTTTTTCCCATATTTCTTTTTGTTTCTTTTGTCTCCGTCTTTTCTTCTTTTTTTTCTTTTTCTTCTTTTTCTTTTTCTTCTTGTGGAGGGTGTCCTCTACGACAAGACACAACTACCTACATAAAAATATTAATAATTATGAGAAAAATGTGACATTAGAAAATAATAATTAATTTATTTTGGTATATTTAAAAAATTAAAATAACAATATTATTTTCGGAAATTATTAATAGTGACAATGGATTTATTTTTATATTTATGAAATGAAAATATTTATTTTTTTATAAAAAAAAATTATATAAATTAAGAATTAAAAAACAATTCTTATTTATTTATATTTTCATTGAGTAATTTATTATTAATATTAAAATTTTAATTTTAATTTTTTAATTTTTATACTTATTTAATAATTTGACATTATTTTCTTTACTAGTTTCGTCTTTATTTTTGTCTAGTTATTTAATTTTTTTTTATTCAATTAATTAAATATTTTAATTAAGTCAAATAAATAATTAAATTATTTTATTTATTTTAAAAATAAAATATTACATATATGATTCAAGTATATTCAATTTAAAATTTTATAAGATTTTCAAAGTATTTTTAATTATATATTTTTTTGAACTTTTATTATATAAGTAGGTTTATATGCTCTGCTTTTTTTCTTCTTCAATTCTTTCCTCTTATTTCCTTTTGTTTATTTTGTTTCCGTCTTTTCTTCTTCTTCTTCTTTGTAACGAACCAAAATTATGCTTATTGGCATCTATAACGAAATAAAAATCTACCAATACATTATTAATAATTTCCAAAACACCATATAACATGAAACATCTGAATACATAAAATTTCACTTCAATATAAAGTCTTTATGTAAAAGCCAGATATTATCCTTTTCTCTTTGATGATGATTATACTTTTCGAGGACAAAAATTCTTGATGTTGGGGAGATTGTGAGAGCCCAATTTTGAGTAAACCCTATTGTTTTTAGAAAACCCAAATTTCCTTCTCTCCAATTCATCTCAATCTAAGAATTCTCCTTCAATTCTTATCCTTTTGAAAATCCAAGAATACTGGGGGAAAGAGCGTGAAGAGTAGATTAATTCAATCCGAATAGAATTTCTTTTTGAGATCCTTTAAAGGTAAGGGAGACTAATTATATTTTGATTATTTATGAATTAGGGATGAATTGAATTATTAGTTGACTTTGTATGAATTAATGGTGTAATTGTGTCGTTATTGATTAAACTGTTTGGTATAGTTACCACGGGGTACTATTTGGTATAGCTTTAGTGTACATATGAAAATCTAGAGATAAAAATCTAGAGATATCAGATGGGGTATCCAGACTTCTAATGGTATTCTAGTCATGTAGACATGAGTACCATGTGGTGAGAGGTCGATGGAGACTTCTACTGCACTTATCACTGGGTGGATTGAGCCATCAGTTCTTTGATATGTGTATGTAGGGGTTACCTTGGCATGTTGGTACCAGAAAAAGGGAATAGGCAGGAAAATCCGGAGGTGAAAAAGACTCTTAGGGTTAGTCTATGGCTCTGTAACCAAGGAAACATGTCCAGGTGCTAGCCTCAAAGGTCAAGAGTTTCATATAATTTTCCGGAAGAGTCTGTCTAGAATATTAGGTGTTGTGAATGAGTGAGTGTGATGAATGTGTGTGATTGAGAATGACTATGATGGTCTGAATAGTTGAATATATTTAGATAAAGGATTGTGAGGATAAGATTATGAATGATATATATTTTGATTGGTTTTGTTTACATTAGCTTACCCTTTCTGTTTGTGTTTGTGGTTTTCTTGTTACTGCGATGATCGTGTCGTTACACGGGAGTAGATAGTAATACAGGTGAAAGTTAAACAGTAACGTCAAGTTTTGCTTAAGGAGGAAATAATTTTGTGCTGAAGAATAAATTTTGCAACTTTCAATTTATTATGAGTATTTGTAAAGACTTTTTATTTTCAATTGATAAGCTTGAATAAAGTGAATATTCTATGTGTTTAGACGTTTTATATTTCATGATATTTTGAAATTATTAATACTTAATGGGTAGATTTTAGTCCGTTATAGATGTAAAATAGGTATATTTTTGGTTCGTTACAATAATGGTATCAGAGCATAAGTTCTTGTGTAGTAACCTTGGGTAGTGGGTCTGTTTGCTAGGTTATGATGCAATAAATTGTACACCCTTAGGGTGACCTAGGGTATTGTGTTTACCTTGCTGGATGAATATTTTAAAGAAGAAAATAAACTTGATAGAGTATTGAGGGTGCACACTCAAGACTCGGTGAAAGATTATTTTTCCTCTTATAATGTTAAAATTCTTATTGTTTGGTGAAAAGTTTGTGTTTCTTTCGTGATAAAAAGCATAGAGTGTTATTTGATTGTGGATTAACATACTTGGTTGTGTCAAGTGCTTATGTTGATGTGATGGTTTGCTTGTTATGTTTGCTTACCATATATTTTTATGTGCACTTTGAGTTTTTGTGGAATATTTTGTGGTATGATAACTGTTTTGTGTAGTTGACTTAATTCTTTTTGTCTATTAATCAACTTGATATTATTTTGGTCTGGACAGGTTATCTTTCAACCATGTCTTGTGCAAAGAAAATTGTCGTTTACGGTGAAGGTATTATGCAATACCCTAACTATGTTTCTACTTGGGAGTTGGAAGATGAGATGAGAGCATCATATCCCTTTCTTGTTAGCAATAAGTGGCATCAAGAGGGGGGGGGGTGAATTGATGTTATAAAAATTAAAACTTTAATTCTTATTTAATTCAAATTTGATCCCTCTTTAATTTATTAGTCTAGCAGATTAATAATGCACAGCGGAAAATATAAAAGATAAGGGAAAGAGTGATGAACACAGAGAATTTATACTGGTTCGGATTAATACTTAACCCTACGTCCAGTTCCCAATCACCTCAACCTGAGATGATCCCACACTCTTATATCTTTAATTTATTACAATTTTTACAACCACTAATCACAAGTGAAACATGCAAAAATATAAAATTAAAGATAAACCTCACAATCTCTTGAAAACCCACAAGAGATTACCAACCATTCCTTGAGTCACACAAGGAATGAAACACCTTCCTTGAATCACACAAGGAATGAAACACTTTCCTTGAATCACACAAGGAAAGACAAAACACCTCCTCTGAACAGCCTTAGAGGATGATTATAATAAAAAGATATCACCTGGAGTGACGCTTCCAAAATGTAGCACCGGCTCTGCTCAAGAGTATCCTCAAGATTTTTCTTAGAAAGATGAATGCACAGAAAAATATTTTCTCTTTCAAAACATTAAAATATTGTGGCTCAGGATACTCAGAGAAAAAGTATAAAGCTTTTCAGAAGAGAATATGTCAAAGAAAGCGTATGAATGTTGTATTCTGAAAAACCTGATACCCTTATTAAATAATCAAAATATTTCAAATAAAATATTTTTATTTAATTTTATTTTGAAAACAAATATTTACTCTGTTCAGAGCCTCACAACGTTCAAAAATTTCAGTCAAAGATTCTCCTTTATTTTAGGAGGATTTTTAGCAACATTTATTTTTCAAAAATCCTCGAACATAATTGATTATATTATTAACATAATCGATTATCACCAAGAGAAATATTTTCATATTTGAAATAGATAATCGATTACATAATCGATTATTGCTGCAAGCTTGTTATTTTCAAAAACACATAATCAATTATATAATCGATTATTGCCGCATGCTTGTTATTTTCCAAAAAGGCATAATCGATTATCTAATCGATTATTGGCGCAAGCATTATATTTCAAAATCACATAATCGATTATATAATCGATTATCCCAGTTTTATTATTTTCGAAAATAGTTTTCCAAAAAATTATTTTCTTGAGAAAATAATCATACACTCCTTACTATTAACTTAAGTCCTAAGTCTTTGAGCTTGCTTCCAACTTGAATTTTCTTGATGTCCTTATCCTGGATTTTCTTGATGTCCTTATCCTTGATTTTCTTGATCATTATTAAAACACTTGAATTCTTGTGTAGAGTTGTCCAATCTCCAAATAGTGGTAACATTTCTCTTTGATTATGAATATAATTTTCGAGGACGAAAATTTTTGTTGTTGGGGAGATTGCAAAAGCCAGATATTATCCTTTTCTCTTTGATGATGATTATAATTTTCGAGGACAAAAATTCTTGATGTTGGGGAGATTGTGAGAGCCCAATTTTGAGTAAACCCTATTGTTTTTAGAAAACCCTAATTTCCTTCTCTCCAATTCATCTCAATTCTAAGAATTCTCCTTCAATTCTTATCCTTTTGAAAATCCGAGAACACTGGGGGAAAGAGCGTGAAGAGTAGATTAATTCAATCCGAATAGAATTTCTTTTTGAGATCCTTTAAAGGTAAGGGAAGCTAATTATATTTTGATTATCTATAAATTAGGGATGAATTGAATTATTAGTTGACTTTGTATGAATTAATGGTGTAATTGTGTCGTTATTGATTAAACTGTTGAGTTATTCGGTATTGGTGTTTGATTAAATGAGATGATGCGTAATCAGATTGAATGTGATTGAATTAGGATTGAGAATTAAGCTTAATGATAATTTTGTTACTCTAGACGTCGAATGTTTCGCTTGAGCGAAGGATTTTTCGCTCAAGCGAGTGACCTTGGGACTGCTCTTGGGTTGATTTTCGCTTAAGCAAGGAGAGCCTCGCTTGGGCGAGAATTTTGGTATACTTTTATTTAGAATTTCGGAAAATTGTACTCATGAAAGTTGTAGATATGGATGTTAGATAACTAATGGCTTTTACTTCATATAAAACGGACATGTGTAACTCAAGTTATGATATTTTTAGTAATTAAAGATCAAGCTGTCTGGAATTATATTCGTTTTTAACTTGTGAACCCCTTTTGACATATTTGTACTTTGAATTTGGAAAGGTGTCTTTCATAAAAGTTTTAGCCCTGGATGTTATCTAACTAATGGATTTTATTTCACATGAAAATAATATGTAGAACTTAAGTTATGAATTTTTGAGTGAATAAAGGTCATGTTGTGATGATGAACGAAACGTTTTCGAAAGTATTTTTATTTGAGCGAAAGTTTATATTTTTTTGGATAATCATTCATGTTATAATCTATATTAACAAAAAGATATATATATATATATATATATATAT
>BDMB01000148.1:78051-141074 GCA_016859785.1 Macrotyloma uniflorum
CTCTGCACAAGTATTCAAGTGTTTTAATAATGATCAAGAAAATCAAGAATCAGGACATCAAAGGAAATTCAAGAAGACTAAACTTGAAAGCTCAAAGTTTTACAAGAAGACTTTAGTTGATAGTTAGGAGTGACTGATGTTGAAAGGTAGTCATCACTCAGCTCAGGGGTTTTTTTCTCAAGAAAATTATTTCTAAAAACTATAAAACTCGCACTGTAATAATCGATTATATATAGAACATAATCGATTATGGTTCTGGAAATTTTTGAAAGAAGAATTTGCCACTTGAATAATCGATTAGGTAATCGATTATATATTTTGAAAAATGAAAAGCTTTTGTCACTAGAATAATCGATTAAGTAATCGATTATATATTTTGAAACTGAAAAGAATTCCTCTCTGGAATAATCAATTATGTAATCGATTAGGTGCTTTTGAATTAAAGATTTTATCATTGTGATAATCGATTATGTAATCGATTAGCTACTTTTTTTTGAAAAGTTCAAAGCACTGTCATAATCGATTATGTCAATAACGTAATCGATTATGTTCGAAGATTTTTGAAAAATATTCGTTGCACAAAATTCTCCGTAAATAAAGGAGTATCTTGATTTTTATTTTCTGAACGTTGGAGAGTCTCTAAATAGAGTAAAAATGTGATTTCGAATTAAAATTTAAATAAAATATTTTATTTTTTGGAATTTTTGGTTATTTAATAAGCAAACCTAGGGTTTTCAAGATACACACTTTGACACATCTTCTACACTGCTTCACACCTTTTCTGAGTATCTTGAGCCACGAAATTTCATATTTTGAAAGAGAGAATATTTTCTATGCAATTATTTTTCTGAGAAAAATCTTGAGAAACTTTGAGCAGAGCCGGTGCTACAGTTTGACAGCTTCACTTCCAGGTGATATTATTTTGATTATGTTCATCCTCTGAGGCTGTTCAAAGGAGGTGTTTTTTCATTCCTTGTGTGATTCAAGGAAGATGGTTCATTCCTTGTGTGACTCAAGCAATGTGTGGTAATCTCTTGTGGGTTTCAAGAGATAGTGAGGTTTGATCTTTAATTTTTCTCTTAGTGGTTGTAAAATTCTGATTAATTAAAGATATAAGAGTGTGTGATCATCTTAGTTTGAGGTGATTGGGAACTGGATGTAGGGTTAAGGATTTAACTCGAACCAGTATAAATTTCTAGCGTTTCTCTCTTTCCCTTATCTTTTATTTTTTCTATTGCGCATTATAAAATAGTTGCTAGACTAATTAAATCAAGAGGGTTAAAATTTGAAAGAAAAATGTTTAAAGTTTTAATTTTTTATTGCATCAAATCACCTCCCCTCTTGATGCTACTTGACAACAATTGTCTAGTTATTTAATTTTCTTTTATTCAATTAATTAAATATTTTAATTTAGTAAAATAAATAATTAAATTATTTTATTTATTTTAAAAATAAAATAGTACACTGATTGTAAAAGCCAAATATTATCCTTTTCTCTTTGATGATGATTATAATTTTCGAGGACGAAAATTCTTGATGTTGGGGAGATTGTGAGAGCGCAATTTTGAATAAACCCTAAGCCCAATTACTTAGAAAGAGGAGAGATTATAAATAGTTTATTTAACCCTAATCCTCTCATTTTTCACTCTTGTTTTTAGAAAACCCTAATTTCCTTCTCTCCAATTCATCTCAATTCTAAGAATTCTCCCTCAATTCTTATTTCTTTGGAAATTCGAGAACACCGGGGGAAAGAGCGTGAAGAGTAGATTAATTCTATCCGAGTAGAATTTCTTTTTGAGATCCTTTAAAGGTAAGGAAAGTTAATTAACAAAATTAATTATGGTTGATTGGATGATTATATGTGTTTTTGTGTTATTACGTGAGATTTATGAAAATTATTTTGATTATTATATTTGAAAGTAATTTGGGTTTCGCTGTGAGATTGCGACCCTATTTCGGCTTAATTTTGTTTCGAATTTCAAAAAGTTTTCTTCATGAAAGTTGTAGATATAGATGTTAGCTAACTAATGGCTTTTATTTCATATAAAATAGACGTGTGGGACTCAAGTTATGATTTTTTTAGTAATTAAAGGTCAAGCTGTCTGGAATTATATTCGTTTTTAACTTGTGAACCCCTTTTGACATATTTGTACTTTGAATTTGGCAAAGTGTCCTTCATAAAAGTTTTAGCCCTAGATGTTATATAACTAATGGATTTTATTTCACATGAAAATAATATGTAGAACTTAAGTTATGAATTTTTGAGTGAATAAAGGTCATGCTATGAGGATGAGCGAGATGTTTTTGAAACTATTTTTGCTTGAGCGAAAGTTTATTATTTTTGGATAAATATTCATATTCTAATTTATATTAAAAAAAAAATATATATATATATATATATATGCATTACGATAGAGTAACATTTACTTTGTTAAGTTTATATGCATTACGATAAATCTAGAAATGTTGCTTTTTGTGTATATATGAACAAGGTATATAGGCTGGAAACCAGTTGTTAACATCCCTTCGTTCGAAGTTCTAAAATGCATTCTGGTATAACAACGCCACATACCACTTTTCTTGTTCATAGTTTTCTTCTTTTACAACAACATTTAATTATAACTGGAGATACTGGTTGAAATGTGATAAAAAGTTATAATTAAACTATTTAGTTATGTGATGTGTGATTTGGTGATGTATTGTGATTGTAATTGGATTGTGAAATGTGATATTGTGAAAATTTCAGTAGAGTATTGAAAGACTCATGAGTTATTGCGTTGTTTGCGAGGTCGATGGAGACTTCTACTACACTTATCACTGGGTGGATTGAGCCATTAGTTCTTTGATACGTGTATGTAGGGGTTACCCTGACGTGTCGGTACCAGAAAAAGGGAATAGGCAGGAAAATCCAGAGGTGAAAAAGATTTTTAGGGTTAGTCTATGGCCTGGTAACCAAGGAAACATGTCCAGGTACTAGCCTCAGAGGTCAAGAGTTTCATATAATTTTCCGGAAGAGTCTGTCTAGAATATTAGGTGTTGTGAATGAGTGAGTGTGATGAATGTGTGTGATTGAGAATGACTATGATGGTTTGTATAGTTGATGGTGATTTTATCATGGGTGATTTTATCGTAGGTGATTTCATCTATTGTGATTTTATCTAGGGTGATTTTATTGAGGATGATTTTATCATGGATCATATTATCGTAGGTGATTTTAGTGTGGGTTATTTTATAGTGGGTGATTTTATTATGGGTGATTTTATCATGGGTGATTTTATCGTGGGTGATTTTATTGAGGTTGATTTTATCTATTGTGATTTTATCTAGGGTGATTTTGTTGAGGATGATTTTATCATGGGTCATTTTATCGTAGGTGATTTTAGTGTGGGTTATTTTATAATGGGTGATTTTATCATGGGTGATTTTATCATGGGTGATTTTATGATGGGTGATTTTATCGTGGGTGATTTTATTGAGGTTGATTTTATCGACGGTGATTTTATTGTGCGTGATTTTATCAAGAGTGATTTTGTTGTGGGAGATTTTAGCATGGGTGATGTTATCATGGGTAAATTTATTGAGTGTGATTTTAACATGGGTGATTTTATCGTGAGAGATTTTATCATAGGTGATTTTATCGTTTTCTATTTTATCGAGAGTGATTTTATCGTGGGAGATTTTAGCATGGGTGATTTTATGATGGGTGATTTTATCGAGTGTAATTTTATCATGTCTGATTTTATCATGGGTGATCTTATCGTAGGTGATTTATCATTGGTGATTTTATCGAGAGTGATTCTTTTACAGGTTATTTTATCTAGGCTGATTTTTGATGTGTGATTTTGTGGTGGGAGATTTTATGATGGGTGATTTTATCGAGTGTGATTTTATCATGGGTGATTTTATCGTAGGTGATTTTGTAGTTGGTGATTTTATCGAGAGTGATTTTATCACGGGTGATTTTATCCATGGTGATTTTATCTAGGGGAATTTATTGTGGATGATTTTATCATGGGTCATTTTATCGTAGGTGATTTTAGTGTGGGTTATTTTATAGTGGGTGATTTTATCATGGGTGATTTAATCATGAGTGATTTTATCGTGTGTGATTTTATTGAGGTTTGATTTTATCAACGGTAATTTTATTGTGCGTTATTTTATCAAGAGTGATTTTGTCGTGGGAGATTTTAGCATGGGTGATTTTGTCATGGGTAAATTTATTGAGTGTGATTTTATCATGGGTGATTTTATCATGGGTGATTTAATCGTAGGTGATTTTATCGTTGGTGATTTTATCGTTGGTGATTTTATCGAGAGTGATTTTGTCGTGGGAAATTTGAGCATGGGTGGTTTTATGATGGGTGATTTTATCGAGTGTGATTTTATCATGGGTGATTTTATCATGGGTGATTTTATCATGGTTGATTTTATCGTAGGTGATTTTATCGTTGGTGATTTTATCGAGAGTGATTTTATCGAGAGTGATTTTATCACGGGTGATTTTATCCATGGTGATATTATCTAGGGTGATTTTATTGTGGATGATTTTATCATGGTTGATCTTATCGTAGGTGATTTTAGTGTATGTTATTTTATAGTGGGTGATTTTATCATGGCTCATAGTATTGGTGGTGATTTTATTGAGGTTGATTTTATCGATAGTGATTTTATTGTGCATTATTTTATCAAGAGTGATTTTGTTGTGGGAGATTTTAGCATGAGTGATTTTATCATGGATAAATTTATTGAGGGTGATTTTATCATGGATGATTTTATCGTGGGTGATTTTATCGTAGGTGATTTTATCGTTGGTGATTTTGTCGTGGGAGATTTTAGCATGGGTGATTTTATCGAGTGTGATTTTATCATAGGTGATTTTATCGTTGGTGATTTTATCGAGAGTGATTTTATCACGGGTGATTTTATCCATCGTGATTTTATCTAGGGTGATTTTATCATGGGTAAATTTATTGTGTTTGATTTTTTCATGGGTGATTGATGAGACGTTAATTTAACACATTTTATTTAATTAATAATTACATTTTAAGTATATTTAAATAAATAGAAAAAGCCTAATTGACTGGAACGCGCGAAAAACATCCCTTAGTAATTGAAGCCCACTGGACTCGCCCAGGCCCTTAAAATCACGAAACATGTTTCATTCGAAAATAGACTCGCATATCTTCATTTGGAAACTCGAATCGATCAAATTGGTGAAGAAACGAGCAAGATACATATACTTTAAGTTAACCATGTGCAGCTGAAGCATGGGAAAAACGTGAGCTGAAGAAGCACGGGCCAGTTCATACGAAGGCCCACCCATTAAGCAGAGATTATGTAGATTATAAATAGCTATAGTCCCTTTGTAATCAATGTAGAGAGTTTTAGCAAACAGAGATTATGCATAGATTCGTCTTTCAGTTTACAGTTTCAGTTTTCAGTTGAAATGGATAAGAGTTCGTTAGCTTCATTGGTGTTCGAAGTAGCTTGTAGTTCTTGCGCTTTCAGTTTAATTCAGGTAAGCTCTTTGTAGTTTCCTTTGCTTTTCCTCTCTCGTTTCATGCTCATTACTTCACTGATCTTGTCTACTTCTATACTCTTGCATTTTCTTGGTTAATTTCGCACTTTCGCATCACGATTTAAGTCACTGTTCGTAGCTTTGTTAGTCGTTTTTCCCTACAGTAGTAAGTTCTTTGATTTCTTGGTTTCTGCATTTCTTTTAATCTGGAATCTTTGAAAGTTTTTAAAGAGTAGATTTGCTAGAGAATTTTTTCTTGATACTTTGCGAGATTAAAGAGCAGTTGAATGTCTTTCAATGGTGTGAACACCAGCTCTGAATTCAAGTAAGGTTCAGCAAAGTTCCAAGTGATTCTACCTTTTAGAAACCTTCACAAAAAAAATGTCATATTGTATGTGCTTTTAATTCTGTAATTCTAATTCGTTCTATTCTAGTTTTAGTCACCGTTTCGGTTCAATTTCTGCTTTAGTTTAGTTTAGCCACAGAACCTGGTTTCCTTGTAATTCTGGTCTGAATTCAATTTCGCACTATACTGTTTTCATTTCATAGTTTAGTTTGTCAAGCTTTGTATTGTTTTAATTTTGACACTTAGTTCCATTTGATAGATCAACAGTAGTTTTAGCATTTGCATTGTAATTGCATTTTATAATTCGATAACAGCTTCAATCCCATTTTATATGCATCTGTTAATAAATACCAGTTCATTGAAATAAAGTTCATTACATAGAGCCATTAGTTTTACATTGGTTTTCTGCACAATAAATTCCAAGTAGCTATCCAATATTTCGCATTCGCGTTCCAATTAGGATTTAATTTCGATACTGTATCAGAATAGTATAATTGAGTTGTGCATTTCATCCAGCATCGTAGTCTGAATTCTATTTCATATTTCGAGAATTAACCATCCACTAGTGTTCACACATTTCATTTCAACCATTGCATTTTTTCGTTGAGTTTCAGATAGGAGTTCCACACTTTTGCATTGTGCATTACAATAGGATAGACATCCGAATTCCACGTAAACAAACCCCCGTTTCCATGTACCAAATACCATAAGCATCCTTTCCCATTCTCACATTCATAATCATCAAGTCCATTGCTGTATTCGCACCACTGAATTTTCATCTCATTTGCATCATTCACAGCATATAACTCCATAAAATCATGATAAAAATAGCAGCATAAAATCATACCATTCTCATCCCCTCAATTTTCATTTGCATCCATAAATATAGAATCAACTACACCAATCCTAATTTGCTCCATGGATTGACACTCAAGGTCTCCTCTCTACTGCATTAAAAAGGGGATTTGAAATTGTTTGAGAAAACCAAAAGCGACAAAAAGGTTTAATCAAAATGGCGTCGTTGCCGGGGAGATATTGGTGAAGTTGATTCCAAACAAAACACACCTCATTCATTGCATATAGGATCCATTTCATCTAGGATATTAGCTTACTGCATTGCATCTCAAAACTGAAAAAAAATCAGAAAAGCCAAAACCAGAAAAAGAAAACACCATTGTTGTTATCTTGTGCTAATCTTACATTGCAACTAAGTTCAGAATTGTTCAAAGCACAAGCAACACGTGCATGACCAGGTCATCAGGGGAAACACTTCTCCCTTTTGACACAAAAATTTCCAAGACAACAACAAAAGGGACTAGACAACGAATCATCAGGGAAGTCCAGCCACCAATTTGTGAAGAACAAGAAGAGTTCACTGCTGCAGACTAGGACCTTGATCCAACACCTTCTACACATCAAAACATGGGGTCTCATGGTCTGGAAAAAACTCTAAAAGAGCTTGCTACCCCTGCAGAACACTACCAACCTTTGTGCTTTCAAGTTCCTCAATCAAAGGAGGGTGCAGGGAGCTGTGAATTGAAATCGGGATTGATACACTTGTTGCCAAAATTTCATGGACTGCCTGGAGAAGATCCACACAAACACTTGATGCAATTCCACATAGTCTGCTCTACAATGTGTCCAACTGGGGTCCATGAGGATTATATCAAAATGAAGGCCTTTCCATTCTCCCTGTGCGATGCAGCCAAGGATTGGCTATACTCCCAGCTCTCACCGATCAACACCTGGTCTGAGATGAAGAGAAGGTTCTTAGAAAAAAATTTTCCATCTTCAAGAACTGCCTCTATCCGAAAAGAAATTAGTGGAATCAGGCAAATGCAAGGAGAGTCTTTATTTGAATACTGGGAGCACTTTAACAGGCTATGTGCAACCTGCCCCAATCATCTAATAGCCAAACAACTCCTCATCCAATATTTTTATGAAGGACTGTACTCAATGGAGAGGAGTATGATAGATGTTGCAAGTGGTGGAGCACTAATGGACAAGACTCCAGCTGCAACAAGATATTTGATCTCCAATATGGCCGAGAACTCACAACAATTTCACAACAGACAAACCTCAAGAGTTGTGCATGAAATCTCAAGGGAAACCACAGTTGTTCAAGACAATTCCAAAATGGAAAATAAGCTAACTGAGCTTACCTCTTTAGTAAGACAGCTTGCATTGGCATAGCAACAATCTGCTTGTGAGAATCTGACCCCGAAATCATGTGGAATTTGTGCTGCACCAGATCATTACATAGACTCGTGTCCACATTTGCAGGAGGTTGATTCAATGGAAAATGTGGCAACTGCATTTCCAGGACATGTTCCATTCTCCAATCAAAGAACACAGCAGCAGTTTTCCAGCCAAAGGAATTATGATCCATATGCTCCTACCTACAACCCTGCTGGAGAGATCATCCAAACTTAAGATATGGACCTCCAACAGCAGCTGTTCCACATCAAAACCAGCAAGGCCAACACAGGAATTTCATGCCTAATCAGTCTATGAATCAGGCAAATTTTCAGCAAAGGCACCCAAATCAGAGATCCTATCAGTAGCAAGATTACTCGATGAATCACAGACCCTACCAGCAGCAAGACCAACCAGTTAATCAGAGACAATATCAATAGGATCAGCCATATAATCAGAGACAACACCAGCAGAACTTTTCGAATCAGTTTGTGCAGCCAGTGCAGCAGCCATTGGTGCACTCTTCTCCAAACCAAGACATGACTGAAATTATGAAGAACATGCAGCAGATGATACAGCAGGCAATAGCTCCCAACACAGCAATCATAAATGACTTGAGGACTCAACTGGGACAGGTTTCTAATGATGTAAATCAATTGAAACAGTAGGGATCGGGCACACTTCCTTCTCAATGAATGACTAATTCGAGAGGGAATGTCAATGCCATTACATTAAGAAGTGGAAAAGAACTGCCCCCAAGAGTGGAACCTGCTCGAGCATCTAAAGAAGAACCTGAACCAGCAGCCAAGAGAAATGAAAAA
The DNA here is from genome assembly GCA_016859785.1 of Macrotyloma uniflorum. Classification (NCBI taxonomy): domain Eukaryota; kingdom Viridiplantae; phylum Streptophyta; class Magnoliopsida; order Fabales; family Fabaceae; genus Macrotyloma; species Macrotyloma uniflorum. The sequence continues at coordinate 86,933 of BDMB01000148.1, forward strand.
CAGGCTGCACAATCTGGCATTCCCACTCCATTTCTTGAAAGAATTAAACCTGTAAAGAAGAAAGAATTGGACTAGGAGCTGCTGGACATATTCCAGAAAGTAGAAATCAATATTCCTTTGCTGGATGCCATCAAACAGGTCCCAAAATATGCTAAGTTCCTCAAGGACCTCTGCACCTATAAGAGAAAGTTGAAGGGAGTGAATTCTGAAACTGTTTCCATTGTGTCTCAGTTGACTATGCCTCCAAAATGCAATGATCCTGGCTCGTTTTCTATCCCTTCCACCATAGGAGAATTGACCCTCAACAATGCACTAATTGATCTCGTACTTCTATCAATGTGATGCCAACAATGTTCTACAAAATGTTGCAAGTAGGGGAGCTGAAGCCTACCAATGTTGTGATCCAGCTAGCCAACAAAACCACTGTCCAGCCACTTGGAATCATTGAAGATGTGCTAGTTAAGGTCAATCAGCTGCTCTTCCCTGTAGATTTCTATATCATTGACATGGAGGATGAACACACCAGCAGCCAAGCAACACTCATACTTGGGAGACCTTTCTTAATGACTGCCAAAGCCAAGATAGATGTGTATGCTGGAATCCTGACCATGGAATTTGGAGAAGAGAAGATCATCTTTAATCTATTCCCAACAATGAAACACCCTGCTGAAGACCATTCGGTGTTGGAAACTCAAGCTGTTTTTTGTCTTGATTGTCTAAATAAAGCTGAACTTCGTTCACAGAACTTAGTAGAATTAGATGCTACAGTACACGATAAATGTGTGGTTCAAGGCCAGCATGGCCAGTTTGCCAATTCTGAAAATAACAGCACCACACACACTTCACTTTTTTTGTTTTCTGCAGATTTAGAAAAACAACAAAAAAGAGGATAAAGACCAGATTGAAAAATAGGAAAAAGAAGAGGAAGGAGCCACTGTACCAAGTTAGAAACAACAGCTGCAAGAGGAGAGTGAATTGAAGCCTCTCCCTCCTCATTTGAAGTATTTATTCCTAGAAGAAAATTCACAAAAACCAGTTATCATCTCAAGCAAATTATCCAGCAGTGAGAAAGGTAAATTAATCAATGTTTTGAGAGAAAACAGAAAAGCCATTGGCTGGAGTATGGATGACATTCCAGGGATTAGCCCCACAATTTGTATGCATCGAATCTTAATGGAGGACAATGTGAAACCTGTAAGGCAGCCCCAAAGGAGAGTCAATCCTACAATAGCCGAGGAAGTAAAGAAAGAAGTCTCCAAGCTACTTAAGGCTGGCATAATTTATCCAATATCAGACAGTGAGTGGGTGTCCCCTGTACAGGTTGTTCCAAAGAAGTCAGGCAGCACTATTATAGAAACAAAAGACAAAGAAAAATTACAAGCAAGAGTCACCAACAAGTGGAGAGTATGTATAGATTATAGGAGACTCAATGCAGCCACAAGGAAGGATCATTTTCCTCTGCCCTTCATTGATCAAATGCTAGAAAGGCTAGCAGATAAGTCTCACTACTGTTTTCTAGATGGATTTAGTGGATATATGCAGATTCACATCGCACTTGAAGATCAACACAAGACAACATTCACATGTCCATTTGGCACCTTTGCCTACTCAAGGATGCCCTTTGGTTTGTGTAATGCCCCTGCCACTTTTGAAAGGTGCATGGTGAGTATATTTAATGAATTAATTGAAGACTGTATGGATGTTTATATGGATGATTTCACTGTTTTTGGATCCAACTTTGATTTATGCCTTGCTAATCTATCTAAAGTGTTGCACATATGTGTGGAGTTTAATTTAGTTCTTAATTATGAAAAATGTCACTTCATGGTCCAAGAAGGTATTGTTCTGGGCCACTTGATTTCTTCCAAAGGCATTGAAGTGGACAAAACCAAGATTGAAGTTATCTCCACATTAAAATATCCTCAAACAGTGAAGGAGGTAAGATCTTTCCTAGGACATGTTGGTTTGTATAGAAGATTTATCAAAGACTTTAGCAAAATTGCTCATCCACTTTCTAAGCTATGCAAAAAGATGAAAAATTCATATTTACTGCTGACTGTAAATCTGCGTTTGATGAATTAAAATCAAGTTTAACCACTGCACCCATTATGCAGCCCCCAAACTGGTCATTTCCTTTTGAATTAATGTGTGATGCATCTGATTTTGCATTGGGTGTTGTACTTTCACAAAAAATCAATAAGTTACCTTGTGTTATTTCATATGCATCCAGAACTCTTGATTCGGCTCAGGCTAATTATACCACAACAGAAAAAGAGCTTCTGGCAATTATTTTTGCATTAGATAAATTCAGGTCATATTTATTGGGAACCAAGTTTATTCAGCCATACGGTTTTTATTGAAGAAGCAAGATACCAAACCAAGACTGATCAGGTGGATATTATTGCTCCAAGAATTTGACATCGAAATCAAGGATCGAGCAGGTTTCAATAATCAGGTGGCTGATCATCTGAGCAAAATTATTTATGATGATGCAGCCAGCTCTCCAATAAACAAAACTTTTCCTGATGATCATCTCTATTCTGTAAATTATGTTCCATGGTTTGCTAACATTACCAATTATGTAGCTGCTGCAGTTTTGCCTTTAAATGCAGATAGGAACTATTTAAATGGGTGATTTTATCATGGGCGATTTTATCGTCGGTGATTTTATCGTGCGTGATTTTATGAAGAGCGATTTTTTCGTGGGAGATTTTAGCATGGGTGATTTTATAATGGGTAAATTCATTGAGTGTGATTTTATCGTGGGTGATTTTATCATGGGTGATTTTATCGTAGGTGATTTTATCGTTGGTAATTTTATCGAGATTGATTTTGTTATTGGAGATTTTAGTATGGGTGATTTTATGATGGGTGATTTTATCGAATGTGATTTTATCATGGGTGATTTTATCATAGATGATTTTATCGTTGGTGATTTTAACGAGAGAGATTTTATGACGGGTGATTATATCCATGGTGATTTTAACGTGGTTGATTTTAGCATGGGTGATTTTATCATAGGTGATTTTAGTGTGGGTTATTTTATAGTGGGTGATTTTAGTGTGGGTTATTTTATAGTGGGTGATTCTATCAATGGTGATTTTATCGTGGGTGATTGTAGTGAGGTTGATTTTATCGACGGTGATTGTATTATGAGTGATTTTATCAACAGTGATTTTGCTGTGGGAGATTTTAGCATGGGTGATTTTATCATGGGTAAATTCATTGAGTGTGATTTTACCGTGGGTGATTTTATCATGGGTGATTTTATCGTAGGTGTTTTTTTTATCGACGGTCATTTTATCGTGGGTGATTTTATCGTAGGTGATTTTACCATTGGTGATTTTATCGAGTGTGATTTTATCACGGGTGATTTTATCCATGGTGATTTTATCTAGGGTGATTTTATTGTGGATTATTTTATAAAGGGTGATTTTATCGTAGGTGATTTTAGTGTGGGTTATTTTATAGTGGGTGATTTTATCATGGGTGATTTTATCGTGGGTGATTTTATTGAGGTTGATTTTATCGACGGTGATTTTATTAGCGAGATTTTATCAAGAGTGATTTTCTTGTGGGAGATTTTACCATGGGTGATTTTATCATCGGTAAATTTATAGACTGTGATTTTACTCAGGGTTATTTTATCATGGGCGATTTTATCGTCGGTGATTTTATCGTGCGTGATTTTATGAAGAGCGATTTTGTGGTGGGAGATTTTAGCATGGGTGATTTTATAATGGGTAAATTCATTGAGCGTGATTTTATCGTGGGTGATTTTATCATGGGTGATTTTATCATAGGTGATTTTATCGTTGGTAATTTTATCGAGATTGATTTTGTTATTGGAGATTTTAGTATGGGTGATTTTATCATGGGTGATTTTATCGTAGATGATTTTATCGTTGGTGATTTTAACGAGAGTGATTTTATGACGGGTGATTATATCCATGGTGATTTTATCTAGGGTGATTTTATTGTGGTTGATTTTAGCATGGGTGATTTTATCGTAGGTGATTTTAGTGTGGGTTATTTTATAGTAGGTGATTTTAGTGTGGGTTATTTTATAGTGGGTTATTCTATCAATGGTGATTTTATCGTGGGTGATTTTATTGAGGTTGATATTATCGACGGTGATTTTATTGTGAGTGATTTTATCAAAAGTGATTTTGTTGTGGGAGATTTTAGCATGGGTGATTTTATCATGGGTAAATTCATTGAGTGTGATTTTACCGTGGGTTATTTTATCATGGGTGATTTTATCGTAGGTGTTTTTATCGTTGGCAATTTTATCGAGAGTGATTTTGTCTTTGGAGATTTTAGTATGGGTGATTTTATCGTGGGTGATTTTATTGAGGTTTATTTTATCGACGGTCATTTTATCGTGGGTGATTTTATCGTAGGTGATTTTATCGTTCGTGATTTTATCGAGAGTGATTTTATCACGGGTGATTTTATCCATGGTGACTTTATCTAGGGTGATTTTACTGTGGATGATTTTATCATGGGTGATTTTATCGTGGGTGATTTTATTGAGGTTGATTTTATCAACGGTGTTTTTATTGTGCATGATTTTATCAAGAGTGATTTTGTCGTGGGAGACTTTAGCATGGGTGATTTTATCATTGGTAAATTTATTGAGTGTGATTTTACTGTGGGTGATTTTGTCATGGGTGATTTTATCGTAGGTGATTTTATCGTTGGCGATTTTATCGATAGTGATTATGTCTTTGGAGATTTTAGTATCGGTGATTTTATCGTGCATGATTTTATTGAGGATGATTTTATCGATGGTGATTTTATTGTGCGTGATTTTTTCGAGAGTGATTTTGTCGTGGGAGATTTCAGCATGGGTGATTTTATCATGAGTAAATTTCTTTAGTGTGATTTTATCATGGGTGATTTTATTGTGGGTGATTTTATCGTAGGTGATTTTATCGATGGTGATTTTATCGAGTGTGATTTTATCACGGGTGATTTTATCCATGGTGATTTTATTGTGGATGATTTTATCATGGGTGATTTTATTGTGGATGATTTTATCATGGGTGATTTTATCGTAGGTGATTTTAGTGTGGGTTATTTTAAAGTTGGTTATTTTATCATGGGTGATTTTATCGTGGGTGATTTTATTGAGGTTGATTTTAACGACGGTGATTTTATTGTGCGTGATTTTATCAAGAGTGATTTTGTCGTGGGAGATTTTAGAATGGGTGATTTTATCATGGGTAAATTTATTGAGTGTGATTTTATCATGGGTGATTTTATCGTAGGTGATTTTATCGTTGGTGATTTTTTCGAGAGTGATTTTGTCGTGGGAGATTTTAACATGGGTGATTTTATGATGGGTGATTTTATTGAGTGTGATTTTATCATGGGTGATTTTATCGTAGGTCATTGTATCGTTGGTGATTTTATCGACAGTGATTTTAACACGGGTGATTTTATCCATGGTGATTTTATCTAGGATGATTTTATTGTGCATGATTTTATCATGGGTAATTTAATCATGGGTATATTTATTGACTGTGATTTTATCATGGGGAAATTTATTGAGTGTGATTTTATGATGGGTGATTTTATCGTAGGTGATTTTGTTGTGGGTTATTTTATAATGGGTGATTTTATTATCATGGGTGATTTTATCATGGGTGATTTTATGGTGGGAGATTTTATTGAGGTTTATTTTATCGACAGTGATTTTATTGTGCGTGATTTTATCAAGAGTGATTTTGTCGTGGGAGATTTTAGCATGGGTGATTTTATCATTGGTAAATTTATTGAGTGTGATTTTACCGTCGGTGATTTTATCATGGGTGATTTTATCGTAGGTGATTTTATCGTTGGCGATTTTATCGAGAGTTATTTTGTCTTTGCGGATTTTAGTACCGGTAATTTTATCGTGGGTGATTTTATTGAGGATGATTTTATCGACGGTGATTTTATTGTGTGTGATTTTATCGAGAGTGATTTTTGTCGTGGGAGATTTCAGCATGGGTGATTTTATCATGGGTAAATTTATTTAGTGTGATTTTATCATGGGTTATTTTATCGTGGGTAATTTTATCGTAGGTGATTTTATCGTTGGTGATTTTATCAAGTGTTATTTTATCACGGGTGATTTTATCCATGGTGATTTTGTTGTAGATGATTTTATCATGGGTGATTTTATCGTAGGAGATTTTAGTGTGGGTTATTTTAAAGTGGGTTATTTTATCATGGGTGAATTTATCGTGGGTGATTTTATTGAGGTTGATTTTATCGACGGTGATTTTATTGTGCGTGATTTTATCATGATTGATTTTGTCGTGGGAGATTTTAGAATGGGTGATTTTATCATGGGTAAATTTATTGAGTGTGATTTTATCATGGGTGATTTTATCGTAGGTGATTTTATCGTTGGTGATTTTTTCGAGAGTGATTTTGTCGTGGGAGATTTTAACATGGGTGATTTTATGATGGGTGATTTTATTGAGTGTGATTTTATCATGGGTGATTATATAATGGGTGATTTTATCGTAGGTCATTGTATCGTTGGTGATTTTATCGAAAGTGATTTTATCACGGGTGATTTTATCCATGGTGATTTTATCTAGGATGATTTTATTGTGCATGATTTTATTATCATGGGTAATATTATCATGGGTATATTTATTGAGTATGATTTTATCATGGGGAAATTTATTGAGTGTGATTTTATGATGGGTGATTTTATCGTAGGTGATTTTGTTGTGGGTTATTTTACGGTGGGTGATTTTATTGAGGTTGATTTTATCGACGGTGATTTTATTGTGCGTGATTTTATCAAGAGTTATTTTGTCGTGGGAGATTTTACCATGGGTGATTTTATCATGGGTGATTTTATCATGGGTGATTTTATCATGGCTGATTTTAGCATAGGTGATTTTATCGTTGGTGATTTTATCGAGAGTGATTTTGTCGTGGGACATTTTATCATGGGTGATCTTATCGAGTGTGATTTTATCATGGGTGATTTTATCATATGTTAATTTATTGGGTGTGATTTTATCATGGGTAAATTTATTGAGTGTGATTTTATCATGGGTGATTTTCTTGTAGGTGATTTTATCATTGGTGATTTTACCGAGAGTGATTTTGTCAAAGGAGATTTTAGCATGGGTGATTTTATTGTAGGTGATTTTAGTGTGGGTTATTTTAAAGTGGGTTATTTTATCATGGGTGATTTTATTGAGGTTGATTTTATTGACGGTGATTTTATTGTGCGTGATTTTATCAAGAGTGATTTTCTCGTGGGAGATTTTACCATGGGTGATTTTATCATGCCTGATTTTATCATGGGTGATTTTATCATGGGTGATTTTATCATGGGTGATTTTAGCATAGGTGATTTTATCGTTGGTGATTTTATCGAGAGTGATTTTGTCGTGGGAGATTTTAACATGGGTGATCTTATCGAGTCTGATTTTATCATGGGTGATTTTATCATGGGTTATTTTATCGTAGGTGATTTTATCGTTGGTGATTTTATCGAGAGTTATTTTATCACTGGTGATTTTATCCATGGTGATTTTATCTAGGGTGATTTTACCGTGGATGATTTTAGCATGGGTGATTTTATCGTAGATGATTTTAGTGTAGGTCATTTTATAGTGGGTCATTTTATCATGGGTGATTTTATCATTGGTGATTTTATCGTGGGTGATTTTATTGAGGTTGATTTTATCGACGGTGATTTTATTGTGCGTGCTTTTATCAAGAGTGATTTTGTCGTGGGGGATTTTAGCATTGGTGATTTTATCATGGGTAAATTTATTGAGTGTGATTTTATCATGGGTGATTTTATTGTAATTAATTTTATCTAGGGTGATTTTATTGTGGATGATTTTATCATGGGTTATTTTATCGTATCTGATTTTAGTCTGGGTTATTTTATCGTATGTGATTTTAGTGTGGGTTATTTTATAGTGGGTGATTTTATCATGGGTGATTTTATCGTTGGTGATTTTATTGAAGTTGATTTTATCGACGGTGATTTTATTAAGCGTGATTTTATCAAGAGTGATTTTGTCGTGTGAGATTTTACCATGGGTTACTTTATCATGGGTAAATTTATTGAGTGTGATTTTATCATGGGTGATTTTATCGTAGGTAATTTTATCGTTGGTGATTTTATCGAGGGTGATTTTGTCATGGGAGATTTTAGCATGGGTGATTTTATCGAGTGTGATTTTGTCATGGGTGATTTTATCATGGGTGATTTTATCATAGGTGATTTTATCGTTGGATATTTTATCGAGAGTGATTTTATCACTGGTGATTTTATCCATGGTGATTTTATCTAGGGTGATTTTATTTTGGATGATTTTATCATGGGTTATTTTATCGTATGTGATTTAAGTGTGGGTTATTTTATAGTGGGTTTCAAGGGTGATTTTATTGTTGGTGATTTTATTGAAGTTGATTTTATCGACGGTGATTTTATTGTGCGTAATTTTATCAAGAGTGATTTTGTCGTGGGAGATTTTAGCATGGGTTACTTTATCATGGGTAAATTTATTGAGTGTGATTTTATCATGGATGATTTTATCATGGGTGATTTTATCGTAGGAGATTTTATCGTTCGTGATTTTATCAAGAGTGATTTTGTCGTGGGAGATTATAGCATTGGTGATTTTATGATGGGTGATTTTATCGAGTGTTATTTTATCATGGGTGAATTTACCATGGGTGATTTTATCGTAGGTGATTTTATCGTGGGTGATTTTATCGAGAGTGATTTTATCATGGGTCATTTTATCCATGGTGATTTTATCTAGGCTGATTTTATTGTGGATGATTTTATCATGGGTGATTTTATTGTAGATGATTTTAGTGTAGGTCATTTTATGGTGGGTGATTTTATCATGGGTGATTTTATAATGGGTGATTTTATTGAGGTTGATTTTATCGACGGTGATTTTATTATGCGTGCTTTTATCAAGAGTGATTTTGTCGTGGGAGATTTTAGCATTGGTGATTTTATCATGGGTAAATTTATTGAGTGTTATTTTATCATGGGTGATTTTATCATGGTTGATTTTATCGTTGGTGATTTTATCGAGAGTGATTTTGTCATGGGAGATTTTAGCATGGGTGATTTTATTGAGTGTGATTTTATCGTTGGTGATTTTATCGAGAGTGACTCTATCACTAGTGATTTTATCCTTGGTAATTTTATCTAGGGTGATTTTATTGTGGATGATTTTATCATGGGTGATTTTATCGTATGTGATTTTAGTGTGGGTTATTTTATAGTGGGTGATTTTATCATGGGTGATTTTATTGAAGTTGATTTTATCGACAGTGATTTTATTGTGCGTGATTTTATCAAGAATGATTTTGTCGTGGGAGATTTTAGCATGGGTTACTTTATCATGGGTAAATTTATTGAGTGTGATTTTATCATGGGTGATTTTATCATGGGTGATTTTATCATAGGTAATTTTATCGTTGGTGATTTTATCGAGAGTGATTTTGTCATGGGAGATTTTAGCATGGGTGATTTTATCGAGTGTGATTTTGTCATGGGTGATTTTATCATGGGTAATTCTATCATAGGTGATTTTATCGTTGGTGATTTTATCGAGAGTGATTTTATCACTGGTGATTTTATCCATGGTGATTCTATCTAGTGTGATTTTATTGTGGATGATTTTATCATGGGTGATTTTGTCGTTGGTGATTTTAATGTGGGTTATTTTGTAGTCGGTTATTTTATTATGGGTGATGTTGTCATGGGTGATTTTATCGTGGGTAATTTTATTGAGGTTGATTTTATCGACGGTGATTTTATTGTGCGTGATTTTATCAAGAGTGATTTTGTCGTGGGTGATTTTAGCGTGGGTGATTTTATCGTAGGTGATCTTATGGTTGGTGATTTTGTCGTGAGAGATTTTTGCATGGGTGATTTTATGATGGGTGATTTTATCGAGTGTGATTTTATCATGGGTGATTTTATGATGGGTGATTTTATCGTAGGTGATTTTATCGTTGGTGATTTTATCATGGGTGATTTTATCATGGGTGTGCATCATGGAACTGTTTTACCTTGTCTTTATAAATTTTAGAGTTCTCATACGCTTGCTGGGGAATTTCTTCCAATTCTTGAAGCTCTAACTTTCGCTGCTGTCCAGCTTCATCAAGAGATAAATTACATGTTTTGATTGCCCAGTATGATCGGTGCTGAATTTCGACAGGAAGATGGCAAGCTTTGCTACTAATTATTCTGAAGGGAGACATGCCAAGGGGTGTTCGAAATGCTGTTCGTTGCGCCCACAAAGCATCCTCGAGCTGAGAACTCCAGTCTTTTCGATTTGGTTGTACGAGTTTCTCCAGGAGATGTTTGACTTCTCCGTTGAAATCTTCAGTTTGGCCATTCGTCTGTGGGTGATAGGCTGTAGAAATCTTGTGTGTAACACCATATTTTGAGAATAAGGCAGCTATGGTTCAGTTGCAAAAATGGTTGCCTTGATAATTGATGATTGCCTTTGGAACCCCGAATCTGCAAAAGATGTTAGTCTTTATAAAATTAGAGACTACCTTAGAATCATTAGTTCGGGTGGCTTTGGCTTCTACCCAGCGAGAGACATATTCTACAACTAAAATAATGTATGAAAATCCATTAGATACTGGAAAAGGTCCCATAAAATCAATTCCCCATGTGTCAAAAATCTCACAAACAACCAAAGGTTGCTGTGGCATCTCATTGCGTTTGGTGATGGCATTTCTAGCTCGCTGGCATGGTTCGCAATTGGTAACATATTGATGAAAGTCTTTAAATATTGTGGGCCAGTAAAATCCACATTCCAGGATTCGCATGGCAGTTCTCTTGGATCCTAGATGACCTCCAACGGGTGAGTTATGGCATAATTCCAAGATCTGCTGGCCATCTTCATGTGTAACACATCTGCAAATGATTTGGTCACTGCAGAACTTCCATAAATATGGATCTTCCCACACATAATGCTTGGAGTCTGCCTTGAGCTTGTTGATATAATTTTTATCTGCATTTACAGGCAATATTGAAACAGCTAAATAGTTAGCAATGTCAGCGAACCAAGGCGCTGTATTCATGACACATAAACGTTCATCGGGAAAATTGTCATTAATCTCCAAGGCTAGTGCATCAATTCGAAGCCTGCTTAAATGATCTGCGACTTGATTGCACAGCCCAGCTCTATCTCTAATTTCAATGTCAAACTCTTGCAATAATAGAATCCATCTGATCAATCGCAGTTTAGAGTCTTGCTTCTTCAATAAATATTTAATGGCAGCGTGATCAGTGAAAATAATTATTTTAGTTCCTAGCAAATATGACCGAAATTTGTCCAAGGCAAAAACAATGGATAGCAACTCTTTTTCTGTGGTTGTGTAATTTACTTGAGCTGGATCAAGTGTTCTGGAGGCATAGGAAATAACATAGGATAATTTATTTTTTCTTTGAGAGAGAACAGCTCCTAGTGCATAATCAGAGGCATCACACATTAATTCAAAAGGTGAATTCCAGTCAGGGGGTTGCATCACAGGAGCAGTGATTAACTTAGCTTTTAAATTATCAAACGCAACTTTACATTGGTCATTAAAATTAAACTGTACCTCCTTCTGTAATAACTTAGACAGTGACGCGGCTATCTTGCTAAAATCCTTGGTAAATCTTCGATAGAACCCTGCGTGGCCTAGGAATGATCGGGTTTCCTTGACTGAAGTTGGATAATTTAAAGTGGAAATGACTTCCACTTTGGTTTTGTCTACTGCAATACCTTCTTCAGAGATCAAATGGCCAAGAACTATGCCTTCGCGGACCATAAAATGACATTTTTCAAAGTTAAGAACTAAATTATTTTGAACACACCTTTGTAATACCTTGGCCAAGTTATGCAAGCAAGATTCATAAGTTAGACCGAAAATAGTGAAGTCATCCATGTAGACTTCCATGCAGTCTTCAATTAAATCACTGAATATACTTACCATGCATCTTTGGAAAGTGGCTGGCACATTACATAGTCCAAAGGGCATTCGCGAGTAAGCGAAAGTGCCAAATGGACATGTGAATGTCGTTTTATGCTGGTCTTCTGGAGCAATGTGAATCTGCATATAACCCGAAAAACCATCCAGGAAACAGTAGTGGGACTGTCCTGCAAGTCTCTCGAGCATTTGATCGATGAATGGGAGAGGAAAGTGGTCCTTGCGAGTCGCTTGGTTGAGTCTCCTGTAGTCAATGCAAACGCGCCATTTGTTGACCACTCGTGCCTGCAACAGCTCCTTATTCTTGGTCTCTATCACAGTTGTTCCAGATTTCTTTGGTACTACTTATACTAGAGAGACCCATTCATTGTCTGAGATAGGATAAATAATTCCAGCTTTCAACAATTTAGTCACGTACTTTTTAACCTCATCTGCTATTGTTGGGTTGACCCTACGTTGTGGTTGCCTCACTGCTTTGTAGTTGGCTTCCAATAAGATTCGATGCATGCAAATTGAGGGACTTATCCGTGGAATGTCTTCTAAGCTCCAGCCAATTGCTTTCTCATGGGTCTTCAGCACTTTAATCAGCTCGTTTTCCTGCACGGGGGTTAGTTCACTAGAAATAATGACAGGTTTAGTTTTATTCTCACCTAGAAAAGAATATTTCAAGTGTGTGGGCAAGAGCTTTAGTTCAGCTTTAGTGCCTTGCTGCTATGTGTTTGTTTCTTTTTTATTTTCATTGGTACCTGCAGAATCCACGTTATTGATAGTGTGTGCAGTGGATTTAGTGTTCGAGTTCGCACACTGGCCATGTTGGCCGAAAATAGTTTGTAAGTCTTCTAAAGCAATGTCAAGACAGTCATCTATTCCTACACAGTTTATGGCAAAAAGGGAGTGATCATATATTACAGAATTGCTTTCTATTGGGTATTTCATTGCGGTGAATATGTTGAAAGTGATCTTCTCCTCCCCGAACTCCATTGTGAGCATCCCAGCATGTACATCAATCTTTATTTTGGCTGTCATGAGGAAGGGTCTGCCTAGAATCAACGTGGCTGGGTTGTTGCTTGTATCGATGATATAAAAATCAGCTGGGAAGATTAGCTGATTCAGCTTGACCAAAATGTCTTCTAGCAAACCAAGGGGTTGAACTGTGGTCTTGTTGGCTAACTTGATTATGACTTCTGTGGGTTTTAAATTCTCCAGTTGCAACATATTGTAGAGAGCAATGGGCATCACATTAATTGAGGCACCAAGATCGATCAACGCATTCCTGAATGTGAGCTCGCCTATGGTGCAGGGAATGGAAAATGAACCTGGATCATTGCATTTCTGGGGCAGTGGCAGTTTAGATAGAGTCGAAACAGCTTCAGTGTTTGCTCCTCTTAGCCTCCTTTTATATGTGCACAGCTCTTTGAGAAATTTTGCATATTTTGGCACTTGTTTGACTGCCTCCAGTAGAGGGATATTAATTTCCACTTTCTTGAACATTTCCAACAGCTCAGGGTCTACTTCCTTTTTCTTAGTTTGGATGCTTCGTGAAAGGAATGGAGCTGACTGTGCTGGCTGGTGCTTGTCCTCTTCTGGCCTGGTGGGTGTCTCTTGTGCTGTGTTGTCTTTAGGAGGTGTTTTCGCTGCCTCAGTTTTGCCTTGAACTTCTTTTCCACTCCTTAAAGTAATGGCGTTTAAATCTCCCCTTGGGTTGATCATTGGTTGTGATGGGAGATTGTTTGACTACTGTTGTTTCAAGATATTCAATTCCGTGGAGAGCTGGCCAATTTCGGTTTTCATGTCATTCATGCTTGCAGAAATATTTTCCCACAGCTTGTTCATATCCAGTGCTGTTGATTGGGGCACCACTGGCTGCTACAGTGGCTGCTCGTGTTGATGCTGCTGGTTTTTATATGAATTATATTTTGGGTTTTGGAAATTTTGACTTTGCTGCTGGTGATGGTAACTGTTTGAGTGCTGCTGATAGTTAGGTTGATGTTGGTGGAGAGGTTGATAGGATCGAGACTGGGAATGTGGTGTGCTCGAGTTATGCTGATAGTGAGATTGCCCTCCACTAGGTCCATATCTAAGATTTGGATGGTTCCTCCAGCCAGGATTGTAAGTAGGAGAATAAGGGTCATTCCTGTGCTGATTAGCATGTGCTAGAGGTGGTTTAGGCTTCGAAAAAGAAGATTGCTCAGGGTACATGGCTGCTGCTGTTTCATAAGGGTTTGATTCTTGAAGTTGAGGGCAAAGATCTGTATGATGATCTGCAGCGCAAATTCCACAAGAAACGGATGTGTTGTTCATGTTATTTGAATGCTGAGTGAGAGCCAATTGTCTTACCAACGAGGTCAGCTCAATGAGTTTGTTTTCTAATTTGGAATTTTCTTGAGCTAATGTACTTTGCTGACTTACTTCATCGACACTTCTGGTTTGTCGAGAGTGAAATTGCTGTGAATTCTCAGCCATATTTGAAATGAGATAGCGAGTTGCAGCTGGTGTCTTGTCCATGAGTGCTCCTCCACTAGCTACATCGATCATACTTCGATCCATAGCTATTAATCCCTCATAAAAATATTGTAGCAGTAGTTGTTCATTGATTTGATGATTGGGGCAGGTAGCACATAGTTTATTGAACCTTTCCCAATATTTGAACAATGATTCACCTTGCAATTGTCTGATGCCACTTATTTCTTTTCGAATTGCTGTTGTTCTCGATGCTGGGAAAAATTTTTCTAGGAACTTTCACTTCATTTTGGGCCAGGTATTGATTGGTGAAGGCTGGAAGTACAACCAATCTTTGGCTGAATCACACAGAGAGAAGGGAAACGCCTTCATCTTGACATAGTCCTCAGGTACTTCAGCAGGTCACATGGTGGAGCATACTATATGGAATTCCATGAGATGCTTGTGTGGATCCTCCCCAGCCAGACCATGGAACTTGGGCAGTAAGTGGATTAAACCTGACTTGAGCTTGTAGCTGGTCATTCCCTCCTGAGGAGCTGGTACTTGGATGCACAATGGCTGGTGATGCTCCGCTGGTGCTGCTAACTCTTTAAGTGTTTTCTCCAACTGTCGTGAGCCCATGGTTTGTTTCGGACTTAGATCTCGCTATTATGTTGAGACTGTTGTGCTTCTGCTGTTTTGGATGATCTTGGTCTCGTTCCTTTCCTCAGTGTCTTAGTAATCTCTGTATCAAATGGCAGCAAGTTCTCCCTAGTTGATCAGGTCATGCATTACCTTGGAAGTTTCTGGAGAATGTGGTCACTTGAAGCTGCACGAATGATTAGTGAAGCACAGTATATATGTTTTGATTTTTTTTTTTTCGTGGTGTGTGAGTGTTAGGAGAATGGGTGGTGATGTTTAAACGCTTTCAATCACTGCCTCTACTCCCTGGCAATGGTGCCATTTTGAAGAGACTGGTCGTCAATCACTCTCCAAAAAGATTCCCTCAATAATATAAGATGTAGCACAAGGAACCAGAGTATCAATCCTGGGAAGTAGTTAGAATAGGTGATGAGATGTGAATGATTCAAATGAGGGAAATGTATGAAATGCAACCTAAAAAAATAAAACTAAGAATGAACCTAAAAAGGGGTTAGAATACTATATGCTATGCAAATGAATGGAAAACAGAATGCAAAACAGAATAAATATACAAAACAGTACAGATTTCACAAAAATGACCAAAATCAAGATCAACACAAGGCTAAACAAGGTGCTCTCGGTCAAGTGCAATGAAATGGAGGAATGTATGCACCAACAATGATCCAATATGGTTTAAATGATATATGAATGCAGTGGTAAAAATATTGGTGCAGAAAATATGAGTAGAACTATGAGATGACCGAGAATCACACTGAAATGGCTAAGTTTGGTGCACTTACCTTGGTCCAAAAATGAAAGTGGTCAAAATGATGAAGTAGCTGCACAGAACGTTAGTAAACAACAAAATATGGATATTTTACAAAGGCGTGGCTAGCAAAATATGTACAGAAAATCGAATTGGCCGAGAGTAAAAAATCTAGCTAAGTTTTGGTGCACCAAATGCACCACTTTCGGTCAACAGTGAAAATATTTTTTATTTTTAAAATTCTGGGTGGACAGATGTGTTCAAATGGATGAAAGATGGATTCTGTAAAATTCTTGGTCGAGCAAAAATGACAATGGCTAAGTCAAAATTCAAAATCCGTGCCTGACCGAGCCAAAACTAGCCAAAAATGAGATGCTCTCGGTCAGAGCTCAAACTAGTGACTTTTGCTCGGTCAAGAATGAAATGGCATGCATAAAATGGGTGGTTGGTCGAGGGAAATTCAATTATTTTTGGGCTTTGAGGTTTCTAAATGGGAGATGGCTAAATGGAGGGTGGTTTGGTGGGTTTTGGCTCAAAACTGGCTAAGTTTTTGGTTAACTCTGGACCAGTTTCAAATCAGTGGCAAATGGCAGATATGAATCAATGAATGAATGCACCAATGTTTGTTTTTGGTTTTTATAATTTTTCAGGGGGGTTTGTGGCAATTAAAATGCTAGGAAATGGATGAAAATCACCTAAAACTACCCTAGACTAATGCATGAAATGGTAAATGTGGCAAGGCATTTAAATCCTAATCTAACAAAGCAATACAAATCTATATCTAAGGAAAACAGTAAGCTATTCTAACATTTAAAGCATGTAAAGAAAGCTCATAAAAGTCACTACACTAAGCGCATCAAAGCTTAAAGGAAAGCAACCAAAACGCACTCCTAGCAAAGCATGGCAACATGCCTAAAGCCACCCTTGGCTCTTGATTTTCTTGATATTAAGAACCCTAAATTAGATTAGGACTCATCAAAATATTTGCTAGTTTCCACTTCCTATCAGGATAGCTTTCACTAGTTAAGACAAACCAAGAAATCAAGTCCAAGCCATGTTAAGCCCGCAACACCACAATTGTGGAATTTGTTCGGTGTAAAACCTAATCTAACACATCTAATATCTAAAGAAAAGCATGTAAACAGTGGAGAAGAACACAATACAGATCAAACACAAGAAGAATCATGGAAGAAATGAAGTGGAAACATACACACATGAAGAACAATGGTGCGTGCAAGAGAGGAAGATGAAAAACCCATGGATGCGTGAGAGAGAGTTGAGAGAGAACGAAGAGCTCTTTTGTATTAGATCTGAAATTATTAGATCTGAGTTTTTACAATATATACTTTTGTACAAATTATTACAATACACACGGATGTAGCTAATCAAATTACAATGAAATAGAATTACAAGAGACACGCTAGCTCATGCGTTTGGCACTTCAGTCAAATTAAAACGCGCCCAGTTTCTTCGTTTCAGCTCCAAATTCGACGATTCAAAATCCTCCAGAAAGCTCTACGTCTTATATTTGAAACGCCACTTTTCTTGCTTGATTTGGCATTGTGGCTCGTTTTCTATAATTCAAACACTCGCACATGTTCACTGGGCCAATCTGGCCTGGTGAACCCCACTTCATAAATTTATGTAAAATTCAAATCAGGTCCAAATTAAGTGATTTCGGTGCCCAATTGAAGCCCATTAAGTTATCTAATCAGCACATCTAGTTTCATTCAAATCAGAGATCAATTGAATTCTGGAGCCCAATTTAATTACAAGAGACTCATGAGACGCGTGAGCTGAACTTGAGCTGCACTCGTGCCAACTTCAAACATGCGTGGAAGCTTCAATTCTTGTCCAAATCACAGGCTTCAAATTTTGGATTACATCTGCACGTGTCTATTTTAATCTGCAACCAGAATCAATAATTTTGGATCTCTGTAGAAATTACATAAAATAAAATAGTGAACTATATCAGTTTCGGGTTATAATAAAACAATTCTTAATTTACTATTTTTATGCAATTTTCTGTGTTAAGGCCTCAAAAGGTTCAATAACTCAAATATAGCTTAATTTATCTTTGTTAACAACTTATGAACATTAAGATAACATAATTAGATAAATAAAATAGGATAAAAATGAGTCTCATCACAGATTTTATTGAGGTTGATTTTATCGACGGTGATTTTATTGTGCGTGATTTTATCAAGAGTGATTTTGTCATTGTTGATTTTATCATGGGTGATTTTATCGTAGGTGATTTTATCGTTGGTGATTTTATCGAGAGTGATTTTGTCATGGGAGATTTTAGCATGGGTGATTTTATGATGGGTGATTTTATCGAGTTTGATTTTATCATGGGTGATTTTATCGTAGGTGATTTTATCGAGAGTGACTTTATCACGGGTGATTTTATCCATGGTGATTTCATCTAGGGTGTTTTATTGGGGATGATTTTCTCACGAGTGATTTTAGTGCGAGTTATTTTATGGTGGGTGATTTTATCATGGCTGATTTTATCATGGGTGATTTTATCGTGGGTGATTTTATTGAGGTTGATTTTATCGACGGTGATTTTATCAGGAGTGATTTTTTCGTGGGAGATTTTAGCGTGGGTGATTTTAACATGGGTAAATTTATTGAGTGTGATTCTATCATGGGTGATTTTATCATCCGTGATTTTAGCGTTGGGTATTTTATCGAGATTGATTTTGTCGTGGGAGATTTTAGCATTAGTGATTTTTTGATTGGATTGAGTGTGATTTTATCATGGGTGACTTTATCATGGGTGATTTTATCGTAGGTGATTTTATCGTTGGTCATCATTTTATCGAGAGTGATTTTATCACGAGTGATTTTATCCATAGTGATTTTATCTAGGGTGATTTTATTGTGGATGATTTTATCATGGGTGATTTTATCGTAGGTGATTTTAGTGTGGGTTATTTTATAGTGGGTGATTTTATTGAGGTTGATTTTATCGACGATGATTTTATCAAGAGTAATTTTGCCGTGGGAGATTTTAGCATTGGTGATTCTATCATCGGTGATTTTATCATGGGTGAGTTTATCATGGGTGATTTTCTCGTAGGTGATTTTATCGAGAGTGATTTTAGCACAGGTGATTTTATTTATGGTGATTTTATCTAGGGTGATTTTATAGTGGGTGATTGAATCATGGGTGATTTTATCGACAGTGATATTGATCGTAGGTGATTTTATCAAAGGTGATTTTATCGTGGTCGATTTTATCATTGGTGATTTTATCATGGGTGATTTTAGCTTGAGTGATTTTATCGTTCGTGGTTTTATCGTTGGTGATTTTATCGTGGGTGATTTTACCAAGGGTTATTGTATCGTGGGTGATTTTATCGTGGGTGATTCTGTCAAGGGTGAATTTATCATGGATAATTTTAGTGAGGATGATTTTCTCGTGGGTAATTTTATCTAGGATGATTTAATCATAGATGATTTTACCGAGTGTGATTTTAGCGTTTCGTGATTCTATTGAGGGTGATTTTATCAAGGGTGATTTTATTATTGGTGATTTTAGCGAGGGTTATTTTATTGTGGTAATATTATAGTGGGTGATTTTTTCGTGGGAGATTTTAGCATGGTTGATTTTATCATGGGTAAATTTATTGAGTGTGATTTTATCATGCGTGATTTTATCATGGGTGATTTTTTGATTGGTGATTTTATCATGGGTGATTTTATCGTTGGTGATTTTATCGAGAGTGATTTTATCACGGGTGACTTTATCCATTGTGATTTTATCTAGGGTGATATTATTGTGGATCATTTTATCATGGGTGATTTTAACGTAGGTGATTTTAATGTGGGTTATTTTATAGTGGGTAATTTTATCATGGGTGATTTTATAGTGGGTGATTTTATCGTGGGTGATTTTATTGGGGTTGATTTTATCGACAATGATTTTATTGGGCATCATTTTATCAAGAGTGATTTTGTCGTGGGAGATTTTAGCATGGGTGATTTTATGATGGGTGATTTTATCGAGTGTGATTTTATAATGGATGATTTTATCATGGGTGATTTTATCGTAGGTGATTTTATCGAGAGTGATTTTATGACGGGTGATTTTATCCATGGTGATTTTATCTAGGGTGATTTTATTATGGATGATTTTATCATGGGTGATTTTAGCTTGAGTGATTTTATCGTTCGTGGTTTTATCGTTGGTGATTTTATCATGGGTGATTTATCGCACGTGATTTTATGATTGGTGGTTTTATTGATGGTGATTTTATCAAGTGTGAATTTATCATGGGTGATTTTATTGGGGGTGATTTTGTCGTGGGCAATTTTATAGTGTGTGATTTTAATGTGGGTGATTTTATCAAGGGTGATTTTATCATGAGTGATTTTACCATGGGTGATTTTATGGTGGGTGATTTTATCATGGGTGATTTTATCAATTGTGATTTTATCGTGGGTGATTTTATCATGAGTGATTTTATCGTGGGCAATTTTATCGAGGGTAATTTTATCATGAGTGATTTTATCGTGGGTGATTTTATCAAGGGTTATTGTATCTTGGGTGATTTTATCGTGGGTGATTCTGTCAAGGGTGAATTTATCATGGATAATTTTATCGAGGATGATTTTCTCGTGGGTAATTTTATCCAAGGTGATTTAATCATAAGTGATTTTATCGAGTGTGATTTTATCGTTTCGTGATTCTATTGAGGGTGATTTTATCGTGGTGATTTTATCAAGGGTGATTTTATCGTGGGTGATTTTATTATCGGTGATTTTAGCGAGGGTTATTTTATTGTGGGTAATATTATAGTGGGTGATTTTATCGTCGGTGATTTTATGAAGGGGTATTTTATCATGGGTGATTTTCTCGAGGGTGATTTTATCACAGGTGATTTTATCCATGGTGATTTTATCTAGGGTGATTTTACTATGGATGATTTTATCATGGGTGAATTTATCGTAGATGATTTTAGTGTGGGTTAATTTATAGTGGGTGATTTTACCATGGGTGATTTTAATTTGTGTGATTTTATTGAGGTTGCTTTTATCGACAATGATTTTATTGTGCGTGATTTTATTAAGAGTGATTTTGTCGTGGGAGATTTAACATGTGTTATTTTAACGTGGGTACGTTTATTGAGTGTGATTTTATCATGGGTGATTTTATCATGGGTGATTTTGTCATGGGTGATTTTATCGTAGGTGATTTTATCGTTGGTAATTTTATCTAGAGTGATTTTGTCGTGGGAGATTTTAGCATGGGTGATTTTATGATTGGTGATTTTATCAAGTGTGATTTTATCATGGGTGATTTTAGCTTAGGTGATTTTATTGTTTGTGGTTTTATCGTGGGTAATTTTATAGTGAGTGATTTTATCGTCACTGATTTTATCAAGGGTTATTTTATCGTCGATCAATTTATCATGGGTGATTCTATCTACCGTGATTTTATTATGCATTATTTTGTCGAGGATGATTTTATCATGGGTGATTTTATCGTGGGTCATTTTATTGTGGGTAATTTTATCAAGAGTGATTTTGTCATGGGAGATTTTAGCATGGGTAATTTTATCATGGGTGATTTATAGAGTATAATTTTATCATGGGTGATATTATCATGGGTGGTATTATCATGGGTGATCGTAGGTTATTTTATCGTTGGAGAATTTATCGAGAGTGAGTTTATCACGGGTGATTTTATCCATGCTGATTTTATCTAGGATGATTTTATCATGGGTGATTTTATTGTAGGTGATTTTAGTGTGGCTTATTTTATAGTCGGTGATTTATCATGAGTGCTTTTATCATGGGTGATTTTATCGTGGGTGATTTTATTGAGGTTGATTTTATTGTGGGTGATTTTATCAAGAGTGACTTTGTCGTGGGATATTTTAGCATGGATGATTTTATCATGGGTGAATTTATTGAGAGTGATTTTATCGTGGGTGATTTTATCATGGGTGATTTTATCGTAACTGATTTTATCATTGGTGATTTTATCGAGAGTAATTTTGTCGTGGGAGATTTTAGCATGGGTGATTTTATGATGGGTGATTTTATCGAGTGTGATTTTATCATGGATGATTTTATCATAGGTGATTTTATCGTAGGTGATTTTATCGTTGGTGATTTTATCGAGAGTGATTTTATCACGGGTGATTTTATCCATGGTGATTTTATTGTGGATGATTTTATCATGGTGATTTTATAATTGATGATTTTATCGTGGTTGATTTTATCATTGATGATTTTATCGTGGTTGATTTTATCATTGGTGATTTTATCATTCGAGGTTTTATCGTGGGTGATTTTATCAAAAGTGATTTTATCAATTGTCATTTTATAAAGAGTGATTTTATCAATGGTGATTTTATCGTTGGTTATTTTATCATGGGTGATTTTATCGTTGGTGATTTATTGAATGGTTCTTTTGTTGATGGTGATTTTATCGAGTGTGATTTTATCATGGGTGATTTTATCATGGGTGATTTTATCGTAGGTGATTTTATAGTTGGTGATTTTATCGAGAGTGATTTTAGCACGGGTGATTTTATCTATGGTGATTTTATCTAGGGTGATTTTATAGTGGGTGATTGAATCATGGGTGATTTTATCGAGAGTGATATTATCGTAGATGATTTTATCGAAGGTGATTTTATCATGGTCGATTTTATCATTGCTGATTTTATCATGGGTGATTTTAGCTTGAGTGATTTTATCGTTCGCGGTTTTATCGTTGGTGATTTTATCGTGGGTGATTTATCGTGGGTGATTTTATGAATTGTGCTTTTATTGATGGTAATTTTATCAAGTGTGATTTTATCATGGGTGATTTTATTGGGGGTGATTTTAATGTGGGTGATTTTATCAAGGGTGATTTTATCATGCGTGATTTTACCGTGGGTGATTTTATGGTGGGTGATTTTATCTAGGGTGATTTTATCATGCGTGATTTTATCATGGGTGATTTTATGGTGGGTGATTTTATCTAGGGTGATTTTATCATGGGTGATTTTATCGAGTGATTTTATCGTGGGTGATTTTAGCATGAGTGATTTTATCGTGGGCGATTTTATCGAGAGTGATTTTATCATGGGTTATTTTATCAAGGGTTATTGTATCGTGAGTGATTTTATCGTTGGTGATTCTGTTAATGGTGAATTTATCATGGATAATTTTATCGAGGATGATTTTCTCGTGGGTACTTTTATGCAGGGTGATTTAATCATAGGTGATTTTATCGTTTCGTGATTCTATTGAGGGTGATTTTATCGTGGGTGATTTTATCAAGGGTGATTTTATCGTGGGTGATTTTATTATTGGTGATTTTAGCGAGGGTTATTTTATCGTCGGTGATTTTATCAAGGGTGATTTTATCATCGGTGATTCTATCAACGGTGATTTTATCGACAGTGATTTTATCATAGGTGATTTTATCCATGGTGATTTTATCTAGGGTGATTTTACTATGGATGATTTTATCATGGGTGATTTTTTCGTAGGTGATTTTAGTGTGGGTTATTTTATAGTGGGTGATTTTACCATGGGTGATTTTAATTTGTGTGATTTTATTGAGGTTTCTTTTATCGACAGTGATTTTATTGTGCGTGATTTTATTAAGAGTGATTTTTTTGTTGGAGATTTTAGCATGGGTGATTTTATCGTAGGTGACTTTATCGTTGGTGATTTTATCGAGAGTGATTTTATCGTGGGAGATTTTAGCATGGGTGATTTTATGATTGGTGATTTTATCAAGTGTGATTTTATCATGGGTGATTTTAGCTTGGGTGATTTTATTGTTCATGGTTTTATCGTGGGTAATTTTATAGTGAGTGATTTTATCGTCGCTGATTTTATCAAGCGTGATTTTATCGTTGATGAATTTATCATGGGTGATTCTATCTACCGTGATTTCACTAAAACAGAATCGGGTTTGCGTAACGGCACTTTAGATAGCGGCTAAGAGAAACCGCTTTTAAAAATATATATTAGATAGCGGTTAGACACAAACCGGTCTCTAAAGTGCATTTTAATAGCGGTTGAGTAGGAACCGCTATGTAAAGTTAGATATAATAGCGGTTGTTAAATAACCGCTATCTAATGTGTTGCCTTTAAACAGCGGTTGACACGTGGAACCGCTATCATAACTTTAGATAGCGGTTNGTTATTTCTCGAACCGCTATCTAAAGTCCTAATTTTAAAATCCCTAACCCCCTTTCTTTAACCTCGCGCTCTCTCTGCACTCTCTCACGCCCAGCCTCTCCTTGCAATTCCCAGCCTCTCCCCTGCAATTCCCAACCCCTCCCCTACGATTCCCAACCCCTCCCCTGCGAACCCAGCCCCTGTGGCATGCGAACCCAGCCCCTGCGAGCCCAGCCCCTAGTCCTGTGCCCTGTGATTTGAGCCCAGCATCTATGCCCCCTGCGATTTGAGCCCAGCACCTGTGTTCCCTACGATTTTCGCCCAGCCGCTGTGCCACTTATAAGCTCCACTGTGTTGGAGGAGGACGTCATTGAAGTGCTTTTGTGGAGGTCTGCAACAGGTTAGTGGCACTTTTTTATTTTTAAGTTTTTAATTTGTATATTGTAGTATAATTTTATTAAATAATGAGACATAGGATACAATGTGCATAGACTCAAGTTCTGATACGATTAGTTATTCTGATTAGATTAGTGTGATGTAGAAACTATAGTTCAATATTAGTATTTAGGTTGAATAATTTTGTAGTTTAGTCTGAAAAGTTCATATTTTTGGCTCTATTTTGACTTCAAAATTGTATTTTGTAATACATTATATGATGGGTAGGATATATCAATGGGTCCTTGTGTTGATGCATTTTCTTACACTGCATACTTGATTAATGGGTTCACATTCTACACAAAAGAACATGACGAACAAAGCACATAAAGCACAGTGTAGAATAGTGGTGTAACTCTTGTTGCTCAATCCTTACACATTTCAAGTGCAAAGGATAAAAATCCCATACATGCGAAGATGTCTTACTTTGGTTGTATTGAACAAATATGGGAATTAGATTATGTGGGTTTTCAAGTTCCTGTATTCAAATGTAAATGGGTTGAGAATAATAGTGGGGTTCAATGTGACATATATGTATTTTACGTGTTATTTGTATGTTATAATCTCAATAACGTGCATTAGAGAATTCATTTTATGTTATGTTTAGTTAATTGTCTTTTTTTTTGCAGAGATGACATCTTCAGATAATATGGAAGGGGCCGATTCTCCTAAATCTGCTGAGTTGAAGAAGAAGAATACTAGAGGATTGACGAAAATGAAATCGGTGAGCAAATCAAGGAAGTTAGGACAGAAATTACCGGTAAGGAGAAGATGTGATTGTTCGATAATGTCTTTTCTTGTTTTTTTTATTTTCTAACAACTTGCATGATAATGTACAGGTTGGATGGAATTTTAAGGGCCAGCCGGTAGATCCTAACAGATCCAAATTTGCACTCTTCATAGGATATGCGACTAGGAGTACAGTGCCGATTAGTTATTCTGATTGGACTAATGTACCTACCTTGCTGAAGGATAACATATGGGATCAAGTTCAGGTACCAAGTTTGGTTAAATTTCATTTATTCTTATTGAATTACACAATTTCGTAGAAGTAATGTTATGATTCATTGTTGATCTTCAATTGTATTATAAGGTATTTGTGTGACACCTACTTGCATGGTACTGATAAAGAAAGTAGGTTCTCCTTCATATCTCCATATGAGCTTGATGAGAAGCTCAATGTCAACCCACATCAACATATAACAGACATGTTGAAGCTTCATTTGGGTCAGGATCACTTGGTATTTCCTCCTTATAATGTCGGGTAAGTTATTCTTCTGTGATTGATCAATAACTTTCATATATTTATTTGCTCATTATATCTTTTAATTGTTATTTAGAATTGTGTTCAATAATTTTAGTTCGCATTGGATTCTAATTGGCATCAATACTCGGGATGAGACATTGTATTATTTTGATAAATTACGCCGTCACTATAAGAACAGAACACATATGGTCAACCTTTTTAACAAGTAAGTAAACTCATATGACTGTTTTGCATGTGAATTGGATATACTGTAAGATATTTATATTAACTTGTTGTTATTTCAGTGCCCTACTTGCATATAGAGCTGAAAGGAAGCTTCGAACTCCAAAGACAAAGATGAATCAAATAAGATGGGTCAGTGTACAGGTATCAAGTGTACCCCAATATATGTTCTCATACATGCTTATTTGACTTGGTGGTTATTCTAATCTATCTTTATGTTTTTTTTATTTATAAAGTGCCCTAAGCAAATGAACTCAGATGACTGTGGATATTACGTAGCCTTGTTCATTGGAGATGCACTACAGCATGGACAAACTACTATTCCAGTTAATGTAAGAACCATTTTTGCATTATAGCTATGTTTATATGAAAGAATAATGTATTGTCATTATTTATCTAATTTAGTATTTAACTTTTGTAATTTTCTTTTCTATCTTATATTTGCAGTATTTTCCAGAATCTCGCTTTGCTACCTTTCCGGAGGTTAGAATTGAGTAGCTATACAAGGAATGGTGTGCATATCTCTACCATACATTTTTGAAGGACAAAATCCGCACCATAGACTCTTAGAGATTTTTTAATTCATTTTTATTATTTGATGTATATGTACCAATTTTGTTTCATCTAAATTTTAGTTTTGATTTGTCAAATTTTGAATTGTTTTGTTATTATTTGACTGAATATATATTGTATGTTGATTGGATTTTGTTGAATTAATTACATGTATTGTTTAAATTGTGGTCTATCAGGTACAAATGATCAGAAAAAAATTTGGATTTCAAAATTTAAATAATTTTTTTTTTTTTTACTTGGGACTTTAGATAGCGGTTCTCGGAACCGCTATGTAAACACAATAAAAGAAAGCGGTTCCACATTAACCGCTATCATATCTTATTTTATAATAGCGGTTAGTTAACCGCTATCTAAAGTTCAGACACTATCATAGCACCTCATTTAATAGCGTTTTTAACCACTATTATAAGCCATGCGAAATCGCTATCTAAAGTCTATTCTGTTATAGAGTTTTATTGTGCATGACTTTGTCGAGGATGATTTTATCGTGGGTCATTTTATTGTGGGTAATTTTATCAAGAGTGATTTTGTCATGGGAGATTTTAGCATGGGTGATTTTATCATGGGGATTTTATCGTTGGTGATTTTATCGAGAGTGATATTATCACGGGTGATTTCATCTATGGTGATTTTATCTAGGGTGAATTTATTGTGGATGATTTTATCATGGGTGATTTTATTGTGGATGATTTTATCGTGGGCGATTTTATCGTTGATGATTTTATCGAGAGTAATTTTATCATGGGTGATTTTATCGTAGGTGATTTTAATGTTGGTGGTTTTATCAAGAGTGATTTTATCATAGGTGATTTTATCCATCGTGATTTTATCTAGGGTGATTTTATTGTGGATGATTTTATCATGGGTGATTTTATCGTAGGTTATTTTAGTGTGGGTTATTTTATAGTGGGTGATTTTATTATGGGTGATTTTATCGAGAGTGATATTATCGTAGGTGATTTTATCGAAGGTGATTATATCGAAGGTGATTATATCGAAGGTGATTTTATCGTGGTCGATTATATCATTGGTCATTTTATCGTGGGTTATTTTAGCTTGGGTGATTTTATCGTTCGTGGTTTTATCGTGGGTGATTTTATCAAGAGTGATTTTATCAATTGTCATTTTATCAAGAGTGATTTTATCAATGATGATTTTATCGTTGGTGATATTATCGTGGCTGATTTATCATTTGCGATTTTATGAATGGCACTTTTACTGATGGTGATTTTATCAAGTGTGATTTTATCATGGGTGATTTTATTGGGGGGCGATTTTATCATGTGTGATTTTTTCATGGGTGATTTTATCAAGGGTTATTTTATCATGCCTGATTTAACCATGGGTGATTTTATCATGGGTGATTTTATCGAGGGTCATTTTATCATGGGTGATTTGATCAAGTGTGATTTTATCATGAGTGATTTTATCGCGGGCGATTTTATCGACGATGATATTATCAGGGTTGATTTTATCGTGGGTGATTTTATCAAAGGTGATTGTATCGTGGGTGATTTTATCCTGGATGATTTTGTCGAGGGTGAGTTTATTATTGATAATTTTATTGAGGATGATTTTATCTTATCGTGGGTAATTTTATCGAGTGTTATTTAATCATAGGTGATTTCATCGAGTGACTTTATTGTGGGTCATTTTATTGACGGTGATTTTATCGTTGGTGATTCTATTAAGGGTTATTTTATCGTGGGTGATTTTATCGAATGTGATTTTACTGTGGGTGATTTTATCATGGGTGATTTTATCGAGGGTGATTTTATTGTGGGTAATTTTATAGTGAGTGATTTTATCGTCGGTGATTTTATCAAGAGTGATTTTATCGTGCGTGATTTTATCATGGGTGATTTTATCATCAGTGATTTTATTGAGGGTGATTTTGTCGAGGGTGATTTTACTATGGGTGATTTTATCAAGAGTGGTTTTGTCGTGGGAGATTTTCTCATGGGTCATTTTATTAAGTGTGATTTTATCATGGATGATTTTATCATGGGTAATTTTATCGTTGGTGATTTTATCGTTGGTGATTTTATCGAGAGTGATTTTATCAAAGGTGATTTTATCCATGGTCATTTTATCTAGGGTGATTTTATTGTGGATGATTTTATCATCAGTAATTTTATCATAGGTGATTTTAGTGTGGGTTATTTTATAGTGGGTGATTTTATCATGGGTGATTTTATCGAGAGTGATTTTACTGGGGTTAATTTTATAGTGGGTGATTTTATACTCGATGATTTTATCAGGGGTGATTTTATCGACGGTGATTTTATCATGGGTGATTCTATCGACGGTGATTTTATCGTGGATGATTTTATCGAGGGCGATTTTATCATGAGTGATTTTATCATGGGTGATTTTATTGTTGGTGATTTTATCGAGAGATTTTATCACGGGTCATTTTATCCATGGTCATTCTATCTAGGGTGATTTTATTGTGGATGATTTTATCCTGCGTGATTTTATCTTAGGTGATATTAGTAGGGGTTATTTTATAATGGGTGATTTTATCATGGGTGATTTTATCGAGAGTAATTTTACTGTCGGTAATTTTATAGTGGGTGATTTTATCGTCGGTAGTTTTATCAAGGGTGATTTATCAAGAGTGATTTTGTCGTGGGTGATTTTAGCATTGATGATTTTATCATGGGTAATTTTATTGAGTGTGATTTTGTCATGGGTGATTTTATCATGGGTGATTTTATCATAGGTGATTTTATAGTTGGTGATTTTATCGAGAGTGATTTTATCCATGGTCATTTTATCTAGGGTGATTTTATTGTGGATTGTTTTGTAGTGGGTGATTTTATCATGGGTGATTTTATCAAGAGTGATATTATCGTAGGCGATTTTATCAAAGGTGATTTTATCGTGGTCGATTTTATCATTGGTGATTTTATCAAAGGTGATTTTATCGAGTGAGAGTTTATTTTCGGTGATTTTATCATGAGTGATTTTATCGTCGTCGAGTTTATCGACGGTGATTTTATAATGGGTGATTTTATCGTGACTGATTTTATCAAGGGTGATTTTATCACGGGTGATGCTGTCAAGGGAGAGTTTAGCATTGATAATTTTATCGAGAATGATTTTATCGTGCGTCATTTTATTGAGGTTATTTAATCATAGGTGATTTTATCGAGTGAGTTTATTGTCGGTAATTTTATCGTTGGTGATTCTAATGAGGGTTATTTTATCGTCGGTGAGTTTATCGAGGGTGATTTTATCGTGGGTGATTTTATTGACGGTGATTTTATTGTGGGATATTTTATCATCGGTGATTTTATTATGGGTGATTTTATCGAGGGGTATTTTATCAAGAGTGATTTTATCGTGGGTGATTTTATCATGCGTGATTTTATCGCGGGTGATTTTATTGAGGGTGATTTTGTCCAGGGTGATTTTATCGTGGTTGATTTTAGCAAGGGTGATTTTATCGTGGGTAATTTTATCGAGGATGATTTAATCATAGGTGATTTTATCGAGTGTGATTTTATTATGGGTGATTTTATCGTGGGTGATTTTATTGTTGGTGATTCTATTGAGGATGATTTTATCGTGAGTGATTTGATCGAGGGGTATTTTATGATGGGTGATTTTATCGAGTCTGATTTTATCATGGTTGATTTTATCGAGGGTGATTTTATCGTGGGTGATTTGATTGACGGTGATTTTATTGTGGGTTATCTTATCATGGGTGATTTAATCGAGGGGTATTTTATCAAGAGTGTTTTCATCGTGGGTGATTTTATCATGGGTGATTTTATCGCGGGTGATTTTATTGAGGCTGATTTTGTCCAGGGTGATTTTATCGTGGTTGATTTAATGAAGGGTGATTCTATCGACAGTGATTTTATCGTGGATGATTTTATCGAGGACGATTTTATAATGGGTGATTTTATTAAGGGTGATTTTATTGTGGGTAATTTTATCAAGAGTGATTTTAGAATGGGTGATTTTATCATAGGTGATTTTAACATGGGTGATTCTATCGACGGTGATTTTATCGTCGGTGATTTTATCATGGGTGATTTTATTGTTGGTGATTCAATTGAGCGTGATTATATCGAGGGTGATTTTATCGAGTGTGATTTTATCGAGGACGATATTATCGTGGGTGATTTTATTGAGGACGATTTTATCGTGGGTGATTTTATTGATGACGATTTTATCGTGGGTGATTTTATCGAGGACGATTTTATCATGGGTGATTTTATCGAGAGTGATTTTACTATGGGTAATTTTATAGTGGGTGATTTTATCGTCGGTGATTTTATCAAGGGTGATTTTATTGTCAGTGATTTTATCAAGGGTCATTTTATCGTCGGTGATTTTATCATTGGTGATTCTATCGAGGATGATTTTATCGAGGATGATTTTATCGTGGGTAATTTTATTAAGGTTGATTTTATCGTGGCTCATTTTATTGTGGGTAATTTTATCAAGAGTGATTTTGTCGTAGGAGATTTTAGCATGGGTGATTTTATCGAGTGTGATTTTATCATGGGTGATTTTATCCTGGGTGATTTTCTCATAGGTGATTTTATCGTTGGTGATTTTATCAAGAGTGATTTTATCCAAGGTGATTTTATCAGGAGTGATTTTATCCAAGGTGATTTTATCTAGAGTGATTTTATTGTGGATGATTTTATCATAGGTTATTTTAGTGTGTGTTATTTTTTAGTGGGTGATTTTACCATGGGTGATTTTATCGAGAGTGATATTATCTTAGGTGATTTTATTGAAGGTGATTTTATCGCGGTCGATTTTATCGAAGGTTATTTTATAGTCGTCAATTTTATCATTGGTCATTTTATCGTAGGTGATTTTAGCTTGGGTGATTTTATCGTTCGTGGTTTTATCGTGGGTGATTTTATCAAGAGTGATTTTATCAAGAGTGATTTTAGCAATGGTGATTTTATCGTGGGTGATTTTATCGTGGGTGATTTATCGTGGGTGATTTTATGAATGGTTCTTTTATTGATGGTGATTTTAACAAGTGTGATTTTATCATGGGTTATTTTATCATGGGTTATTTTATCGGGGGTAATTTTGTCGTGGGCGATTTTATTGTGTGTGATTTTATCGTGGGTGATTTTATCAAGAGTGGTTTTACCGTGGGTGATTTTATCTTGGGTGATTTTCTCGAGAGTCATTTTATCTTAGGTGATTTTACTGAGTGTGATTTTAACATGATTAGTTTTATCGTGGCCGATTTTATCGAGGGTGTTTTTATCATGGGTGATTTTATCGTGGGTGATTTTATCGTAGTTGATTTTAGTGTGGGTTGTTTTACAGGTGGTTATTTTATCATGAGTGATATTATTGTAGGTGATTTTATCGAAGGTGATTATATCGAAGGTGATTTTATCGTGGTCGATTTTATCATTGGTCATTTTATCGTGGGTTATTTTAGCTTGGGTGATTTTATTGTTCGTGGTTTTATCATGGGTGATTTTATCAAGAGTGATTTTATCAATTGTCATTTTATCAAGAGTGGTTTTATCAATGGTGATTTTATCGTTGGTGATATTATCGTGGGTGATTTATCATTTGCAATTTTATGAATGGCGCTTTTACTAATGGTGATTTTATCAAGTGTGATTTTATCATGGGTGATTTTATCGGGGGGCGATTTTATCGTGTGTGATTTTATCGTGGGTGATTTTATCAAGGGTTATTTTATCATGCCTGATTTTACCGTGGGTGATTTTATCATAGGTGATTTTATCGAGGGTCATTTTAACATGGGTGATTTGATCGAGTGTGATTTTATCATGAGTGATTTTATTATGGCGATTTTATCGACGGTGATTTTATCAGGGTTGATTTTATCGTGGGTGATTTTATCAAAGGTAATTGTATCGTTGGTGATTTTATCCTGGGTGATTTTATCGAGGGTGAGTTTATTATTGATAATTTTATTGAGGATGATTTTATCTTATCGTGGGTAATTTTATCGAGTGTTATTTAATCATAGGTGATTTCATCGATTGACTTTATTGTGGGTGATTTTATCGAGGGTGATTCTATTAGGGTTATTTTATCGTGGGTGATTTTATCGAGGGTGATTTTATTGTGGGTGATTTTACCGTGGATGATTTTATCGAGGGTGATTTTATTGTGGGTAATTTTATAGTGTGTGATTTTATCGTCGGTGATTTTATCAAGAGTGATTTTATCGTGCGTGATTTGATCATGGGTGATTTTTTCGTCGGTGATTTTATTGACGGTGATTTTGTCGAGGGTGATTTTACTATGGGTGATTTTATCAAGAGTGGTTTTGTCGTGGGAGATTTTCTCATGGGTCATTTCATTAAGTGTGATTTTATCATGGATGATTTTATCATGGGTGATTTTATCGTTGGTGATTTTATCGAGAGTGATTTTATCACAGGTGATTTTATCCATGGTCATTTTATCTAGAGTGATTTTATTGTGGATGATTTTATCATCAGTAATTTTATCATAGGTGATTATAGTGTGGGTTATTTTATAGTGGGTGATTTTATCATGGGTGATTTTATCGAGAGTGATTTTACTGGGGTTAATTTTATAGTGGGTGATTTTATCCTCGATGATTTTATCAAGGGTGATTTTATCGACGGTGATTTTATCATCGGTGATTCTATCGACGGTGATTTTATCGACGGTGATTTTATCGTGGATGATTTTATCGAGGACGATTTTATCATGGGTGATTTTATCATGGGTGATTTTATCGAGAGATTTTATCACGGGTCATTTTATCCATGGTCATTCTATCTAGGGTGATTTTATTGTGGATGATTTTATCCTGCGTGATTTTATCTTAGGTGATATTAGTGGGGGTTATTTTATAATAGGTGATTTTATCATGGGTGATTTTATCGAGAATAATTTTACCGTGGGTAATTTTATAGTGGGTGATTTTATCGTCGGTAGTTTTATCAAGGGTGATTTATCAAGAGTGATTTTGTCGTGGGTGATTTTAGCATTGATGATTTTATCATGGGTGATTTTATTGAGTTTGATTTTGTCATGGGTGATTTTATCATAGGTGATTTTATAGTTGGTGATTTTATCGATAGTGATTTTATCCATGGTCATTTTATCTAGGGTGATTTTATTGTGGATTGTTTTGTAGTGGGTGATTTTATGATGGGTGATTTTATCGAGAGTGATATTATCGTAGGCGATTTTATCAAAGGTGATTTTATCATGGTCGATTTTATCATTGGTGATTTTATCGTGGCCGATTTTAGATTGGGTGATTTTATCGTTCGTGGTTTTATTGTGGGTGATTTTATCAAGAGTGATTTTATCAAGAGTGATTTTATCACTGGTGATTTTATCGACGTGATTTTATCGTGGGTGATATATCGTGGGTGATTTTGTGAATGGTGCTTTTATTGATGGTGATTTTATCAAGTGTGATTTTATCATGGGTGATTTTATCGGTAGTGATTTTGTCGTGGATGATTTTATCATGTGCGATTTTATCATGGGTGATTTTATCAAGGGTGATTTTATCGAGT
Organism: Macrotyloma uniflorum; assembly: GCA_016859785.1. Classification (NCBI taxonomy): domain Eukaryota; kingdom Viridiplantae; phylum Streptophyta; class Magnoliopsida; order Fabales; family Fabaceae; genus Macrotyloma; species Macrotyloma uniflorum. Next base: position 120,936 of record BDMB01000148.1, read on the forward strand.
GTGATTTTATTTTCGGTGATTTTATCAGGAGTAATTTTATCGTCGGCGAGTTTATCAACGGTGATTTTATAATGGGTTATTTTATCGTGGCTTATTTTATCAAGGGTGATTTTATCACGGGTGATGCTGTCAAGGGTGAGTTTAGCATTGATAATTTTATCGAGAATGATTTTATCGTGCGTAATTTTATTGAGGTTATTTAATCATAGGTGATTTTATCGAGCGAGTTTATTGTCGGTGATTTTATCGTTGGTGATTCTAATGAGGTTTATTTTATCGTCAGTGATTTTATCGAGGGTGATTTTGTCGAGGGTGATTTTATCGTGGGTGATTTTATTGTGGGTGATTTTATTGACGGTGATTTTATTGTGGGATATTTTATCATGGCTGATTTTATTATGGGTGATTTTATCGAGGGGTATTTTATCAAGAGTGATTTTATCGTGGGTGATTTTATCATGGGTGATTTTATCATGGGTGATTTTATCGCGGGTGATTTTATTGAGGGTGATTTTGTCCAGGGTGATTTTATCATGGTTGATTTTAGCAAGGGTGATTTTATCGTGGGTAATTTTATCGAGGATGATTTAATCATAGGTGATTTTATCCAGTGTGATTTTATTGTGGGTGATTTTATCGTGGGTAATTTTATTGTTGGTGATTCTATTGAGGGTGATTTTATCGTGAGTGATTTGATCGAGGGGTATTTTATGATGGGTGATTTTATCTTGTCTAATTTTATCATGGTTGATTTTATCGAGGGTGATTTTATCGTGGGTGATTTTATTGACGGTGATTTTATTGTGGGTTATTTTATCATGGGTGATTTTATGGAGGGGTATTTTATCAAGAGTGTTTTCATCGTGGCTGATTTTATCATGGGTGATTTTATCGCGGGTGATTTTATTGAGGCTGATTTTGTCCAGGGTGATTTTATCGTGGTTGATTTAATGAAGGGTGATTCTATCGACAGTGATTTTATCGTGGATGATTTTATCGAGGACGATTTTATAATGGGTGATTTTATTAAGGGTGATTTTATTGTGGGTAATTTTATCAAGAGTGATTTTAGCATGGGTGATTTTATCATGGGTGATTCTATCGACGGTGATTTTATCGTGGAAGATTTTATCGAGGACGATTTTATAGTCGGTAATTTTATCATGGGTGATTTTATTGTTGGTGATTCAATTGAGCGTGATTATATCGAGGGTGATTTTATGTTGGGTGATTTTATCGACTGTGATTTTATCGAGGATGATTTTACCGTGGGTGATTTTATCGAGGACGATTTTATCGTGGGTGATTTTATCGAGAGTGATTTTACTATGGGTAATTTTATAGTGGGTGATTTTATCGTCGGTGATTTTATCAAGGGTGATTTTATAAAGGGTGATTTTATTCTCGGTGATTTTATCATGGGTGATTCTATCGACGATGATTTTATCGTGGATGATTTTATCGAGGACGATTTTATCGTGGCTGATTTTATTAAGGGTGATTTTAGAGTGGGTAATTTTATCGTAGGTGATTTTATTAAGGGTGATTTTAGTATGGGTGATTTGATCGAGAGTCATTTTATTGTGGGTAATTTTATTGCAAGTGATTTTATCAAGGGTGATTTTATCATCGGTGATTTTATAAAGGGTGATTTTATCGTCGGTGATTTTATCATTGGTGATTCTATCGACGATGATTTTATCGAGGATGATTTTATCTAGGACGATTTTAGCGTGGGTAATTTTATTAAGGGTGATTTTATCGTGGCTCATTTTATTGTGGGTAATTTTATCAAGAGTGATTTTGTCGTAGGAGATTTTAGCATGGGTGATTTTATATTGGGTGATTTTATTGAGTGTGATTTTATCATGGGTGATTTTATCCTGGGTGATTTTCTCATAGGTGATTTTATTGTTGGTGATTTTATCACGGGTGTTTTTATCCACGGTGATTTTATCTAGAGTGATTTTATTGTGGATGATTTTATCATAGGTTATTTTAGTGTGGGTTATTTTTTAGTGGGTGATTTTATCATGGGTGATTTTCTCAAGAGTGATATTATCGTAGGTGATTTTATTGAAGGTGATTTTATCGCGGTCGATTTTATCGAAGGTGATTTTATCATCGTCGATTTTATCATTGGTCATTTTACCGTAGGTGATTTTAGCTTGGGTGATTTTATCGTTCGTGGTTTTATCGTGGTGGATTTTATCATTGGCTATTTTATCGTGGGTGATTTTAGCTTTGGTCATTTTATCATTCCTAGTTTTATCGTGGGTGATTTTATCAAGAGTGATTTTATCAATTGTCGTTTTATCAAGAGTGATTTTATCAATTGTCATTTTATCGTTGGTGATTTTATCGTGGGTGATTTTATGAATGGTGTTTTTATTGATGGTGATTTTATCAAGTGTTATTTTATTATGGGTGATTTTATCGGGAGTGATTTTGTCGTGGACGATTTTATCGTGTGTGATTTTATCGTGGGTGATTTTATCAAAGGTGATTTTATCATGTGTGATTTTACCGTGGGTGATTTTATCGTGGGTGATTTTATCATGGGCGATTTTATCGAGTGTGATTTTATCATGGGTGATTTTATCGTGGGTGTTTTTACTAAGGGAGATTTTATCGATTGTGATTTTATTGTGGGCGATTTTATCAAGAGTGATTTTGTCGTGGTAGATTTTAGCCTGGGTGATTTTATCAAGAGTGATTTTGTAGTGGTAGATTTTAACATGGGTGATTTTATCATGGGTGATTTTATTAAGGGTGATTTTATCATGAGTGATTTTATCGTAGGTGATTTTATCGTTGGTGATTTTGTTGAGCGTGATTTTGTCGTGGGAGATTTTAGCATGGGTGATTTTATCATGGGTGATTTTCTCGAGTGTGATTTTATCATGGGCGATTTTATCATGGGTGATTTTATCGTAGGTGATTTTATCGTTGGTGATTTCATCACTGGTTATTTTATCCATAGTGATTTTATGTAGGGTGATTTTACTGTGGATGATTTTATCATGGGTGATTTTATCATAGGTGATTTTAGTGTGGGTTATTTTTTAGTGGGTGATTTTATCATGGGTGATTTTATCGAGAGTGATTTTACTGTGGTTAATTTTATAGTGGGTGATTTTATCGTCGATGATTTTATCAAGGGTGATTTTATTGACGGTGATTTTATCATGAGTGATTCTATTCACAGTGATTTTATCGTGGATGATTTTTTCGAGGACTGACGAGACTATAATTTAACACATTTTATTTAATTAATAATTATATTTAAGTATCTTTAAGTAAGTAGAATAAGCTAAATTAAATGAAAATTATATTCTGTAAAGAATTACAAAGCCTAGGAAAAATTCGTTTTAAGACAGCATAAAATCACAGCCTGACGTTCACTTATTGTTTCACCTATATCTTTTGCCACAGTGCTCCTAAAATCATGATTTTTAATGCAGAATAAAATAGACACATGGAGCTTTCAATAGAAACTGGAATCACACAATTCGGTGCAGAAATGGATTTTTCACAATCACCCCAAGTCGAGTGAACTGTAGTTCACGAATCCAGAAAAGTCAACTTCGAAGAATTGGGTCTCCAGGATGCTACGAAGCTCCTAAAATCACAAAATCTATACCAAAAGAAAGTATACTCGTTGTGCTTTAATTTAGATTTTGAATGGCATAATTTGGACGAGAAATGGATTTTTGGTGAGGCAAACAAGCAGGCTCGATAGTAGCTGCAATCAGCTGAAACGCGCGAAGAACCTCTCTCAGTAATTGAGGCTCACTGGACTCGCCCAGGCCCCTAAAATCACGAAACATGTCTCATTTGAAAATAGACTCGCATATCTTCATTTGGAAACTCGAATCGATCAAATTAGTGAAGAAACGAGCAAGATACATACACTTTAAGTTAACCATGTGCAGCTAAAGTACGAAAAAAACGTGAGCTGAAGAAATATGGGCCAGTTCATACGAAGGCCCACCCACTAAGCAGAAATTATGTAGATTATAGATAGCTATAGTCCCTATGTAATTGAAAGAGAGTTTTAGCAAAAGAGATTGAGCATAGATCGTACAGTTTTTAGTTTACAGTTTCTGTTTTCGGTTAAGATGCATCAACGTTCAATGGTTCTTCTCCATGTTCGAGTAGCTTGTTGATTCTGCATTTTCATTTCAATTCAAGTAAGTTCTTCATAGTTTTCTTTGCTTTATCTCTCTCACTTCGCGTTCATTACTTCACCAATCACGTTCATTTCTACACTCTCGCGTTTTCTTGATTAAATCCATGCTTTCGCGCCACGACTTGAAGCACCGTTTGTAGGTTCGTTAGTTTCTTTCTTTGCCACAGTGAGTTCTTTGATTTCTGGATTTTCGTACGTGTTCAATCTTGAATCTATGGAAGTTTCTAAGGAGTTGAATCACCAAGGAATAGTCTCTTGGTACTTTGCAAAATTAAAGAGCAACTGAATGTCTTTCAGTGGTGTAAAATCCAGCTCTGGAATTTAACAAGGTCCAGCACCATTCGTGTGATCTTTCCTCTTGGAAATCTCTGCTAAAAAAATTCTTCGTTATATGTTCTATAGATCCTATAGGAGCATATCTGTTTTAGTTGATAGATAATTGTCTGGATTTTATAAATGATTTCAGTAGCCTAGGTAATCATGTTTTTGTAGTTACTTGAATTTTGATTAGCATTGTTTTAGGCACTATTTTAGTTTAATTTCAGCCTTAGTCTAGTTTAGTCACAGAATTTAGTTTTTATGCATTATTTCAATTCTGTTCGATATTTGGTTTAGTACTGCACTGTTTTCATCTTATAGTTTAGCTTGTTAAGCCTTGTGTTGCTTTATCCATTTGTAGATCAGTAGTAGTTTCGATATTTCCTTGTAGTTGCATTCTTGAACATCAGCTTAGATTCCATATTTCATGCATTAATTCTGCTGCAATAAAAATAACCAAAAATAGAGTCATTCATTTCGCATTTATCTTCTGCATCATAGTCAGATTGCATAGGAATTTAGAGTAGCATCTTAACATTCACACTTTGCAATATCACTATTCATTCCATTGAATCCTGTATTCGCATTCCATTTAAGATTCACATTCCATAATTCTGCACCACAGTAGGATAGCATAAGCATAAAATCATTCAGTCATTTTTGTTTTGAACCATAGCTCAAATCTCATTCAATAATAATCTGCATTTAAATCATCCACCAAATTCACATATATCATTTTTGTCAAGGCATTGCTTCAATTAGAACTTAGAATTAGATAGGTGTGCATATTTTGTATTTTGCATTACAGTAGGGTATAATCTGATTTTTAAACAACAACCCCCCTTCCATATATCAGATTCCATATCATTCATTTCCATTCTTACATCCATATTAACAAAACCTGCTACCATATTCGCACCATTGAATTTCCATTCCATTTGCATTATTCACAGCACACAACTTCATAAAATCCTAATAAAAATAGTAGCATAAAATCATACCATTCTCATCCCCTCAACTTGCATTTTCATCCATAAACACAGAATCAACTACACCATCCTAATTTGCTCCATGGATTGACACTCAAAGTCTCCTCTCTACTACATTAAAAAGGGGATTTCAAATTGTTTGAGAAAACCAAATGCGACAAAAAAAAAAGGTTTAATCAAGGACGATTTTATCATGGGTGATTTTATCGTAGGTGATATTATCATTGGTGATTTTATCGAGAGTGATTTTATCCATGGTCATTTTATCTAGGCTAATTTTAATGTGGATGATTTTATCATGGGTGATTTTATCGTAGGTGATTTTAGTGTGGGTTACTTTATACTGGGTGATTTTATCCTCGGTGATTTTACTGTGGGTAATTTTATAGTGGGTGATTTTATCCTCGGTGATTTTACTGTGGGTAATTTTATAGTGGGTGATTTTATCCTCGGTGATTTTATCATGGGTGATTCTATCGACAGTGATTTTATCGTGGATGATTTTATCGAGGACGAATTTATCGTGGGTGATTTTATAAAGGATGATTTTATTGTGGGTAATTTTATCAAGAGTGATTTTGTCGTGGGTGATTTTAGTGTGGGTGATTTTATCATGGGTGATTTTATCGAGTATGATTTTATCATTGCTGATTTTATCATGGGTGATTTTATCGTAGGTGATTTTATCGTTGGTGATTTTATCCATTTTGATTTTATCTAGGGTGATTTTATTGTGGATGATTTTATCATGGGTGATTTTATCGTAGGTGATTTTTGTGTGGGTTATTTTATAGTGGGTGATTTTATCATGGGTGATTTTATCGAGAGTGATTTTACTCTGGCTAATTTTATAGTGGGTGATTTTATCGTCGGTGATTTTATCAAGGGTGATTTTATCGTCGATGATTTAATCATGGGTGATTCTATCGACGGTGATTTTATCGTGGATGATTTTATAGAGGATGATTTTATCGTGGGTCAGTTTATTAAGGGTGATTTTATTGTGCGTAACTTTATCAAGAGTGATTTTTTCGTGGGTGATTTTATCATGGGTGATTTTATCGAGTGTGATTTTATCACAGACGATTTTATCATGGGTGATTTTATCGTAGGTGATTTTATCGTTGGTGATTTTATCCAGAGTGATTTTATCACGGCTGATTTTATCTATGGGCATTTTATCACGGGTGATTTTATTGTGGATGATTTTATCATGGGTGATTTTATCGTAGGTGATTTTAGTGTGGGATATTTTATAGTGGGTGATTTTATCGAGAGTGATATTATCGTAGGTGATTTTATTGTGGTTGATTTTGGCTTGGGTGATTTTATCGTTCGTGGTTTTATCGTGGGTGATTTTAACAAGAGTGATTTTATCAATTGTCATTTTATCAAGAGTGATTTTATCAATGGTGATTTTATCCTTGGTGCTTTTATCATGGGTGATTTTATGAATGATGCTTTTATTGATGGTGATTTTATCAAGTGTGATTTTATCATGGGTGATTTTATCGGGGGTTATTTTGTCGTGGACAATTTTATCGTGTGTTATTTTATCGTGGGTGATTTTATCGAGGGTCATTTTATCATGGGTGATTTTATTGAGTGTGATTTTATAGTGGGTGATTTTATCATGAGTGATTTTAACGTCGGCGATTTTATCGACGGTGATTTTATCGTGGGTGATTTTATCCAGAGTGATTTTATCCATGGTCATTTTATCACGGGTGATTTTATTGTGGATGATTTTATCATGGGTGATTTTATCGTAGGTGATTTTAGTGTGGGATATTTATAGTGGGTAATTTTATCATGGGTGATTTTATCGAGAATGATATTATCGTAGGTGATTTATCAAAGGTGATTTAATTGTGGTCGATTTTATCATTGGTGATTTTATCGTGGGTGATTTTATCGTTCGTGGTTTTATCGTGGGTGATTTTAACAAGAGTGATTTTATCAATTGTCATTTTATCAAGAGTGATTTTATCAATGGTGCTTTTATCCTTGGTGCTTTTATCGTGGGTGATTTTATGAATGATGCTTTTATTGATGGTTATTTTATCAAGTGTGATTTTATCATGGGTGATTTTATTAGGGGTGATTTTGTCGTGGACGATTTTATCGTGTGTGATTTTATCGTGGGTGATTTTATCGAGGGTCATTTTATCATGGGTGATTTTATCGAGTGTGATTTTATGGTGGGTGATTTTATGATGAGTGATTTTATCGTCGGTGATTTTATCGACGGTGATTTTATCTAGGTTGATTTTATCGTGGGTGAATTTATCAAGGGTGATTTTATCGTGGGTGATTCTGTTGAGGGTGATTTTATTGTTGGTAATTTTATCGAGGATGATTTTATCGTGCGTAATTTTATCGAGGTTATTTAATCATAGGTGATTTTATCGAGTGAGTTTATGGTGGGTGAGTTTATCGTGGGTGATTTTATCATTGGTGATTCTATTGAGAGTGATTTTATCGTAGGTGATTTTATCGAGGTTGATTTTATCGTGGGTGATTTTTTTTCCGGTTATTTTACTATGGGTTATTTTATAGTGAGTAATTTTATCATCGGTGATTTTATCAAGAGTGATTTTATCGTTGGTGATTTTATCATGGGTGATTTTATCGTGGGAGATTTTACTGAAGGTGATTTTGTCGAGAGTGATTTTATTGTGGGTGATTTTATCAATGGTGATTTTATCGTGGGTAATTTTATCGAGGATGATTTAATCATAGGTGATTTTATCGAGTGTGATTTTATCGTGGGTGATTTTATCCTGGGTGATTTTATCGTTTGTGATTCTATTGAGGGTGATTTTATCATGAGTGCTTTTATCGAGGGTTATTTTTTGATGGATGATTTTATCGAGTGTGATTTTATCATGGGTGATTTTATTGAGTACGATTTTATCGTGGGTGATTTTATCGAGGACGATTTTATCGTGGGTAATGTTATCGAGGACAATTTATCGTGGGTGATTCTATCATGGATGATTTTATCATAGGTAATTTTATCAAGAGTGATTTTGTCGTGGGAGATTGTAGCATGGGTGATTTTTTCTTGGGTGATTGTATCGAGTGTGATTTTATCATGCGTGATTTTATCATCGGTGATTTTATCGTAGGTGATTTTATCGTTGGTGATTTTATAACGGGTTATTTTATCCATGGTGATTTTATCTAGGGTGATTTTATTGTGGATGATTTTATCATGGGTGATTTTATCGTAGGTGATTTTATCATAGGTGATTTTAGTGTGGGTTATTTTATAATGGGTGATTTTATCGAGAGCGATATTATCGTAGGTGATTTTATCGAAGGTGATTTTTTCGAAGGTGATTTTATCGTGGTCTATTTTATCATTGGTGATTTTATCATGGGTGATTTTAGCTTGGGTGATTTTATTGTTCATGGTTTTATCGTGAGTGATTTTATCAAGAGTGATTTTATCAATTGTTATTTTATCAAGAGTGATTTTATCAATTGTGATTTTCTCGTGTGTGATTTTATCGTGGGTGATTTTATCAAGGGTGATTTTATCATGTCTGATTTTACCGTGGGTGATTTTATCGTGGGTGATTTTATCGAGGGTCATTTTATCATGGGTTATTTTATAGAGTGTAATTTTATCATGGGTGATTTTATCGTGGGTGATTTTATCATGGGTGATTTTATCGTAGGTGATTTTATTATTTGTGATTTTCTCGAGAGTGATTTTGTCGTGGGAGATTTTAGCATGAGTGAGTTTACGATGGGTGATTTTATCGAGTGTGATTTTATCATGGGTGATTTTATCTAGGGTGATTTTATTGTGGATGATTTTATCATGGGTGATTTTATCATGGGTGATTTTATCGTGGGTGATTTTATCATGGGTGATTTTATCGTGGGTGATTTTATCATGGGTGATTTTATCGTGGGTGATTTTATCGTGGGTGATTGTATCGTGGGTGATTTTATTATGGGTGATTCTGTCGAGGATGTGTTTATCATTGATAATGTTATCGATGATGATTTTATCGTGGGTAATTTTTTTGAGGGTTATTTAATCATAGGTGATTTTATTGACTGAGTTTATTGTGGGTGATTTTATCGTTGGTGATTCTATTGAGGGTGATTTTATTGTGGGTGCTTTTATCGAGGGTGATTTTATCGTTGGTGATTTTATTATTGGTGATTTTATCGAGGTTGATTTTATTGTGGGTTTTTTTATAGTGAGTAATTTTATCGTCACTGATTTTATGAAGAGTGATTTTATTGTGGGTGATTTTATCATGGGTGATTTTGTCGACGGTGATTTTATTGTGGGTGATTTTACCGTGGGTGATTTTATCAGGAGTGATTTTGTCGTGGGAGATTTTACCATCGGTGATTTTATTGAGTGTGATTTTATCATAGGTGATTTTATCATGGGTGATTTTATCGTAGGTGATTTTATCGTTGGTGATTTTAACAAGAGTGATTTTGTCGTGGGAGATTTTAGCATGGGTGATTTTATCATGATTGATTTTATCGAATGTGATTTTATCATGGGTGATTTTATCGTAGGTGATTTAATCGTTGCTGATTTTATCGAGAGTGATTTTATCACGGGTGACTTTATCCATGGTGATTTTATCGTAGGTGATTCTGTCAAGGGTGAGTTTATCATTGATAATTTTATCGAGGATGATTTTATCGTGGATAATTTTTTCGAGGATGATTTAATCATAAGTGATTTTATCGAGTGTGAGTTTATTGTGGGTGATTTTATCGTGGGTGATTTTATTGTTGGTGGTTCTATTCAGGGTGATTTTATTATTGGTGATTTTATCGAGGGTGATTTTATTATGGGTAATTTTATAGTTGGTGATTTTATTGTCGGTGATTTTATCATGGGTGATTCTATCGACGATGATTTTATCATGGATGATTTTATCGAGGATGATTTTATCGTGGGTGATTTTATTAAGGGTGATTTTATCGTGGGTGATTTTATTGTGGGTAATTTTATCAAGAATGATTTTGTCGTGGGAGATTTTAGCATGGGTGATTTTATCATGAGTGACTTTATCATGAGTGATTTTATCATGGATAATTTTATTGTAGGTGATTTTATCGTTGGTGATTTTTTCGAGAGTGATTTTATCACGGGTGATTTTACCGTAGGTGATTTTAGTGTCGGTAATTTTACCGTTAGTGATTTATTGAGCGTGATTTTATCAAGCGTGATTTTATCATGCGTGATTTTAGCGTGGGTGATTTTATCGAGGGATATTATATCATGAGCGAATTTATCGAGTGTGATTTTATCGTGGGTGATTTTATCAAGGGTGATTTTGTCGTGGGTGATTTTATCGAGGGTGATTTTACCATGGGTGTTTTTATCAACGGTGATTTTATCGTGGTTGATTTTATCGTAGGTTATTTTATCGTTGGTGATTTTATAGTAGGTGATTTTATCGTTGGTCATTGTATCGAGAGTGATTTTATAGTGGGTAATTTTATCGTTGGTGATTTTATCATGGGTGATTTTAGCATGGGCGATTTTATCGTGGGTGGTTTTAGTGTCGATGATTTTATTCGTTGGTGTTTTTATCGAGCGTGATTTTATCATGCGTGATTTTATCATGAGTGATTTTAGTGTCGGTGAGATTATCGTGGGTGATTTTGTCGACGGTGATTTTTTCGCAGATGATTTTAGTGTGGGTTATTTTATAATGGGTGATATTATCGTGTGTGATTTTATCGTGGGTGATTTTATCAAGAGTGATTTTTTCATGGGTGATTTTATCGTATGTGATTTTATCGTTCGTGATTTTATCGTGGGTGATTTTTTCAACAGTGATTTTATCAATTGTAATTTTATCAAGAGTGATTTTATCGTGGGTGATTTATCGTGGGTGATTTTATGAATAGTGTTTTTTTATTGATGGTTGTTGTCAAGTGGCATCAAGAGGGGGGTGAATTGATGCAATAAAAATTAAACTTTAACTCTTATTTAATTCAAATTTTAACCATCTTGAATTAATTAGTCTAGCAGATATTTTATAAAGCGCAACGGAAAAATTAAAAGATAAGGGAAAGAAAGAAGAACACAGGAATTTATACTGGTTCGGGTTAAATCCTTAACCCTACGTCCAGTTCCCAATCACCTCAACCTGAGATGATCACACACTCTTATATCTTTAATTTATCAGAATTTTTACAACCACTAATCACAAGTGAAACATGCAAAAATACACAAATTAAAGATCACCTCACAATCTCTTGAAACCCACAAGAGATTACCACACATTCCTTGAGTCCCACAAGGAATGAAACACCTTCCTTGAATTACACAAGGAATGAAATACCTTCATTGAATCACACAAGGAAGATAAAAACACCTCCTGTGAACAGCCTCAGAGGATGAACATAAACAAGAAAAATATCACCTAAGAGTGAAGCTGTTAAACTGTAGCACCGACTCTGTTCAAGAGTCTCCTCAAGATTTTTCTCAGAAAAATAATTGCACAGAAAAATATTCTCACTTTCAAAACATGAAATTTCGTGGCTCAAGATACTCAGAAAAAGTATGAAGCTTTTCAGAAAATATGTCAAAGTGTGTTTTAGAGAAGTGTGAGAGAGGTATCTTGAAAATCCTAGGTTTTGCTTATTAAATAACCAAAGATTCCCAAATAAAATATTTTTATTTTATTTTAATTCGAAATCACATTTTTATTCTATTCAGAGACTCTCCAACGTTTAGAAAATAAAAATCAAGATACTCCTTTATTTTAAGAGAATTTTTCGCAACGAATATTTTTCAAAAATCTTCGAACATAATCGATTACATTATGGACATAATCGATTATTCCAAAGAGAAATACTTTCATTTTCGAAATAAATAATCGATTACTTAATCGATTATTCTAGAGAGCTTTTCATTTTTAAAAATACATAATCGATTACTTAATCGATTATTCCAGTAGCAAAATTATTCTCAAAAAATTTCCAGAAACATAATCGATTATGTTATACATATAATCGATTATTACAGTGAGTTTTATAGTTTTTTGAAAATAGTTTTCTTGAGAAAACACTCTGAGCTGAGTGATGATTACCTTTTGATATCATTCACTCCTTACTATCAACTAAGTCTTCTATGTCTTTGAGCTTGCTTCCAACTTGAATTTTCTTGATGTCCTGATTCTTGAATTTCTTGATCATTATTAAAATACTTGAATTACTTGTATAGAGTTGTCCAATCTTCAAAGAGTGATAACAATGGTGATTTTATCAAGTGTGATTTTATCATGGGTGATTTTATCGAGGTTGATTTTGTCGTGGGCGATTTTACCATGGGTGATTTTATCGAGGTATCATGGGTGATTTTATCGACGGTGATTTTATCATGGATGATTTTATCATGGGTGATTTTATCAAGGGTGATTGTATCGTGGGTGATTTTATCGTGGATGATTCTGTTAAGGGTGAGTTTATCATTGATAATTTTATCGAGGATGATTTTATCGTAGATAATTTTATCAAGGGTGATTTAATCATAGGTGATTTTATCGAGAAATAATTATTATTATTAATTATTGAAATAATAATTAATTTATTATGGTATATTTATGATATTAAAATAATAACATTATTTTCGTAAATTTTTAATAGTGATAATAGATTTATATTTATATTTATTAAATTAAAATAATTATTTTTTTATAAGCATTAAAAATTATATAAACTAAGAATTAAAAAATAATAATTCTTATTTATTTATATTAGATTGAGTTTCTAAACATTAAATTTAATTTATCATTAATATTAAAATTTTAAGTTTAATTTTTTAATTATTATATTTATTTAATAATTTAACATTATTTTCTTTACCAGTTTCGTCTTATTTTTTGTCTAGTTATTTAATTTGCTTATCTTCAATTAATTAAATATTTTAATTAAGTCAAATAAATAATTAAATTATTTTGTTTATTTTAAAAATATAATATTATATTTATGATTAAAATATATTTAATTTAAAATTTTATAAAATTTTCAAAATATTATTAATTATGTTTCTCTGAAATTTTATTATTTAAGTAGGTTTATATACTCTGTTTTTTCTTCTTCTTCTTCTTCATTTCTTTTCCTTTATTTCCTTTTGTTTTTTCTTTTTGTCCGTCTTTTCTTCTTCTTTTTCTTCTGGTATAAATAAAATAATTTAATTATTTATTTTACTTAATTAAAATATTTAATTAATTGAGTAAAAGAAAATTAAATAACGACACAAAAAATAAAACGAAACCGGTCAAGAAAATAATGTTAAATTATTAAATAAATATAATAAATATTAAAATTTTAATATTAATAATAAATTAAATTTAATGTTTAGAAACTCAATCTAATATAAATGAATAAAAATTATTTTTTTAGTTTATATTGTTACCACTATTTGAAGATTGGATAACTCTACACAAGAATTCAAGTATTTTAATAATGATCAAGAAAATCAAGAATCAGGACATCAAAGCAATTAAGTATTTTAATAATGATCAAGAAATTCAAGAACAGGACATCAAGAAAATTCAAGTTGAAAGCAAGCTCAAAGACATAGAAGACTTAGTTTATAGTTGGGAGTGAATGTTATCAAAAGGTAATCATCACTCAGCTCAAAGTTGTAACATCCCAATTTTTGAGAAAAAAAAATGTATAATATATATATATATATATATATATATTTGTAACTTAATTATTTAGTTAAATAATTATAATTGGGTTTACAAGATACAATAAAATATTTTCCGAAATAAAATATTGGATTAGTAGTTATAAATAGATATTGTGAAATTATTAATATTTTATCAGATATTATGATATTATCAGATTATTAGTATTTTAAAATATATGAAATTATTATAAAAGATATATCAGAAGATTATTAATATATTAAAGATATTGTGAGATTATTGATAAAAGATAATTTGTTAATATTTGGAAAGATATTATTAATTGAATCTGTTCTTCAAAAGCCCGACTCTACCTATATAAATAGGCGTCAGACCCTCTCTATTTTTCATTCCAAATCTTCCTAACCTTTAGGAAAAGTCTCAAAGGAGACGAGTAGGGGCGATACGTGAGTAATTAGGAGCATAGCGTCTCGAGGCGTCACGTAGTACATTGCGGAGCGTAGCATACAAGACGTCTTTATTCGAGGTAAGAGGGGGAGTGGGGAATGTCTCGCATATGGGATGCATATGAGGATTTTGGGTAGAGAGGCAACCCCTAAGCCTCATAGGATTGTTTATTTTGAGGCAACCATAAGTCCTCAATATGAATTTGAGGGAATTATCCTATATTTATAAAAGTTGATGTTTTTATAAATTATTATAAATTGTTCTTTTTATAAATTATTATAAGTTGTTGTGTTTATAAATTATTATCAATTGTTGTTTTTATAAATTATTATAAATTGTTCTTTTTATAAATTATTATGAGTTGTTGTGTTTATAAATTATTATAAGTTGTTGTTTTATTACAAGTTGTTGTCTTTGTGTATATATAAACAAGGTATATAGGCTGGAAACCAGTTGTTAACATCTCTTCGTTTGAAGGTCTAAGATGCATTCTGGTATAACAACGCCACGTACCACTTTTCTTACTCATAGTTTTCTTCTTTTACAACAACATTTAAATATAACTGGAGATATTGGTTGAAATGTGATAAAAAGTTATAATTAAACTGTTTAGTTATGTGATGTATGATTTGGTTATGTATTGTGATTGTAATTGGATTGTGAAATGTGATATTGTGAAAATTTCAGTAGAGTATTGAGAGACTCATGAGTTATTGCGTTGTTTGCGAGTTTGTGGTGTGTTTTGAGAAGTCTAAGCGATGGCTTAGCAGTGTGAAAATCCAAGTTATTCTTGGTCATTTCTGAAGTCTAAGCAGAGGCTTAGCAGCGTTAAAATCCAAGTCATGCTTGGTCATTCGAGATGTGTTATGCATTTGTGTGTTGCATTTGTGTGATCATATTTCATTCATTCATTCATACTTTTGTTGGGGGTAGATGCGATCTATGAAGGAGGGTCTTTATGGTCTTCTACCTTGACCTTGGGGATTTTAGAGCAGGGAACCCCTCATTTGAGAGTTGAAATGAGGGGCCACCACGGCCGGCTATACTATCCCGACTGGTTCCTGTTAGACTCGTTCTAGTGAGAGTGGATTGATAGGGTCCTTAGATCCAGTCCATGTCCTCCTGGACTACTCATTTGCATTTGCGTTGCGATGGTACCACATGCATTTAGAGATAAGAGCATGAGAGCATTAAAGAATTTGAGTTTGTGACTGAGTGTGTATTGAGGTGTGTGATGCCTTTTGTGTGTGTGATGTGTGTGATTAGTCTACCTATTTTTCTTATATGTACCTAACATATGTGAGATATATTCCTCACTCTTCTATTTGTGTGGTTGGTGTTTTGTTTGGGTTAAAGGTTCTTCTAGGTGAACATGTCGGAAATAAGGACAGAGAAGAGTTGAATGAGAAAGCTAAGTCTCCTAAGCCTTGATTTCGTAAGTGCTCTGATTAGGTGGGAAGTCGGGGAATAGGAAGATTATTTATTTTAAAGAAGTATATTTAAAGTTTATTATGTTTCTTTAATAAGAACTTATAAAGGCTATGCCAACGCCTAGTAATATTTTATTTTCTATATCTTGAAAGAGTTATTATTGTAACTGGATATACAGTGGTGGTGTGAGAGTGTATGTCTAGAAAAGTTCTGGCTAGGAAAGATTTGGTATTTAAGAGTGTCCGTTAGTGACCCACCTCTCTTTCTTGGGACCTCACTGGGTGTACCGATTCACGGTCTACCATCGTTGTTCTAGTAGGCAATATGACTCAGAGTAAGAGTTTTATTTCGAAATTGTATTTCCTTGTTTTCATAATTCTTCTTTATAAAAGGAATATATTTGAATTCTTTTACTTTTATCCTTTGTCAATTTATATTTATTAATTGAAAACGTTTTGGGGTAGAAGGGTGTTACAAGAGTGCTTTCTCTAGAAAGCTGTTTTTGGAAAAACTATAAAACTTATTGTAATAATCGATTATGTTTTCTGGAAAATTTCTAAGAATAATTTTGCCACTGGAATAATCGATTATGTAGTCGATTATGAGATTTTGAAAATAAATAGCTTGCGGCAATAATCGATTATGTGATTTTAAAAATGAATTGCTTGCGGCAATAATCGATTATGTTCGAAGATTTTTGAAAAATAAACGTTGCGAAAAATCCTCCAACAATTAAAAGAAAATCTGATTTTTATTCTGTGAACGTTGTGAGGCTCTGAAAAAGTAAAACATATGATTTCAAATTAAAATAAAGATTTTATTTTATTTGGGAATATTTGTCCTCCAACAATTAAAGGAGTATCTGATTTTTATTTTGTGAATGTTGTGAGGCTTCACTCCAGGTGTTATTTTCATTATTTGTGTTCATCCTCTGAGGCGGTTTAGAGGAGGTGTTTTATCTTTCCTTGTGTGATTCAAGGAAAGTGTTTCATTCCTTGTGTGACTCAAGGAAGGTGTTTCATTCCTTGTGGGACTCAAGGAATGTGTGGTAATCTCTTATGGGTTTCAAGAGATTGTGAGGTTTATCTTTAATTTTCTATTTTGCATGTTTCACCTGTGATTAGTGGTTGTAAAATTGTGATAAATTAAAGATAGTGAGAGTGGGTGATCATCTCAGGTTGAGGTGATTGGAAACTGGACGTAGGGTTAAGGTTTAACCCAAACCAGTATAAATCTCTGGTGTTATTTTTCTCTTTCCCTTATCTCTTTATTTTTCCGTTGCGCTTTATAATATATCTGCTAGACTAAATAAATTAAGAGGGTTAAAATTTGAATTACATAAACGCTAAAGTTTTAATTTTTATTACATCAATTCCCCCCCCCCCCCTCTTGATGCTACTTGGTAACATATATAATTTTTAATGTTTAATAGAAATTTTAGTTAGAATAATTATTGTCATTTTTAATAATTTATGGAAACAATATTATTATTTTAATATCATAAATATACCATAATAAATTAATTATTATTTAATAATTAATTATAATAATTATTATATTTTTTCATAATTATTAATATTTTTATGCAGGTGCTGCACCTTGGTAGGTTGTTTATTGTCGTAGAGGAAATCCTCCATGAGAAGAAAAAGGGGAAAAAGAAAGGAAGAGGAAGAAGAAAAAAAGGAACTATAAACCTAGTTAAATAATAATTTATATAATTTTTAATGTTTATAAAAAAATAATTATTTTAATTTCATAAATATAAAAATAAATCTATTGTCACTATTAATAATTTACTAAAATAATATTATTATTTTATTATAATAAATATACCATAATAAATTAATTATTGTTTCAATAATTAATAAGAATAAAAATTATTATTCTTGTCGTAGAGAAAACCTCTAGGACAAGAAGAAGAAGAAGAAGAAAAGACAGAGACAAAAAGAAATAAGGGGAAAGAAAAGAAGAAGAAGAAGAAGAAGAATAAACCTACTTAAATTATAAAATTTTAGAAAAACGTATAATTAATAATACTTTTAAAATCTTATAAAATAATGTTAAATTAAATATATTTTAATCATAAATTTAATATTATATTTTTAAAATAAATAAAAGAAAATTATATCATTAGACAAAAAATAAGACAAAACTTATATAGAAAATAATGTTAAATTATTAAATACTATAATAATTAAAAAATTAAAACTAAAATTTTAATATTAATAAAAAATTAAATTTAATATAAATAAAGAACAATTATTTCTTTTTTAATTCTAAGTTTATATAATTTTTAATCTTTATAAAAAAATAATTATTTTAATTTCATTAGTATAAAAATAAATCTATTGTTATTAAGAAAATGATATTATTATTTTAATATGATAAATATACCGTAAGAAATTAACTATTATTTAAATAATTAATATTAATAATTTTTATAATTTTATTGTCAAATTTTTCTCATAATTATTAATATTTTTTTCAGGTGGTTGTTCTTGTGGTAGAGGAAAGAAAAAGAAAAAGAAGAAGAAAAAAATGAAGTATATAAAACTACTTAAATAATAAAATTTCAGAAAAACATATAATTAATAATACTCTGAAAATCTTATAAAAAATTTAAATTAAATATATTTTACTTATTTAAAATATTTAATTAATTGAATAAAAAAATTAAATAACTACATAAAAAATTAAATGAAACTGGTAAAAAAATAATGTTAAATTATTATATAAATAGAATAAAAATTAAAATTTTAATATTAATAATAAATTTAATTAAATTTTTAGAAACTCAATCTAATATAAATGAATAAGAACTATTTTTTTTTGTTTATAGAATTTTTAATGATAATAAAAATTTTAGTTAGAATAATTATTGTCATTATTAATAATTTATGGAAACAATGTTATTATTTTAATATCATAAATATACCATAATAAATTAATTATTATTTTAATAATTATATATTCATAATTATTAAATTTTTTTTCATAATTATTAATATTTTTATGTAGGTGTTGCACCTTGGTGGGTTGTTTCTGGTCGTAGAGGAAACCTTCCATGTGAAGAAGAAGGGGAAAAAGAATGGAAGAGGAAGAAGATAAAAGGGAGAATAAACCTACTTAAATAATAATTTATATAATTTTTAATGTTTATAAAAAAATAATTATTTTAATTTCATAAATATAAATATAAATCTATTGTCAATATTAATAATTTACTAAAATAATATTATTATTTTAATATAATAAATATACCATAATAAATTAATTATTAATTCAATAATTAATAAGAATATTAATAATTATTTTAATGTCACATTTTTTCCATAATTATTAATATTTTTATGCAGGTGGTCGTTTCTTGTCCTAGAGGAAAACCTCTAGTACAAGAAGAAAAAGAAGAAGAAAAGACGGAGATAGAAGAAAATAATGGGAAACAAATGAAGAAGAAGAAAAAGAGTATATAAACCGAATTAAATAATAAAATTTTTGAAAAATGTATAATTAATAATACTTTGAAAATCTTATTAAATAATGTTAAATTAAAATATATTTTAATCATAAATGTAATATTATATTTTTAATTATTTATTTGACTTAATTAACATATTTAATTAATTGAATAAAAGAAAATTATATAATTAGACAAAAAATAAGACAAAACTAATAAAGAAAATAATGTTAAATTATTAATAAACTATAATAATTAAAAAATTAAAATTAAAATTTTAATATCAATAAGAAATTAAATTTAATATTGAGTGTAACATCCCAATTTTTGAGAAAAAAAATGTATAATAAATATATATATATATATATACATATATATATATATATATTTGTAACTTAATTATTTAGTTAAATAATTATAATTGGGTTTACAAGATAAAATAAAATATTTTCTGAAATAAAATATTGGATTTGTGGGTATAAATAGATATTGTAAAATTATTAATATTTTATCAGATATTATGATCAGATTAATAGTATTTTAAAATATATGAAATTATTATAAAAGATATATCAGAAGATTATTAATATATTAAAGATATTGTGAGATTATTGATAAAAGATAATTTTGTTAATATTTAGAAAG